>JAVSBS010006517.1:0-11017 GCA_033124195.1 Coracias cyanogaster | reverse complement strand
GGGGTTACCACAGGTCACCGGCGGCGGCGGGCGGGGCCGAGCGCCGCGGAAGGGGCGGGGCGGGAGGCGAGCCCCGCCCCCCCTGCTTGCGTCACCGCGCTGCGCATGCGCGCCGCCCGCCCGGCTGAGGCGGGCTCAGGCTGAGGCGGGCCCGGCGGGAACCGAGCTGGGAGGGATCACCCGGTTCCCTCCGGCCTGACTCTGAGCGTGTCTCCGTCTCTGTTAATATAAACGCCTGTTCATTAGCTCTGCCCCGCCGTTAATCACGTTACTTTGGTAGGTGCTCCTACAACCATGGGGGAATGCCTGGGAGAGGTAAAATGCTTTTTGCCTTGGGTGCAGAACAGGCGCTGTTCCTGCTTCTGCCCGGAGCCCTGATGCGTGTTAATATATACATTTTTTTTGACAAATCTGATCAAAGTCACTTCTGTAGAGTGTAAAAACTTCTCCAGCTCCTGCTGGCGAGTCAGCTTGACCCCTCGCCTGGGCAGCAAGAGCACTGAAATGGGAACGTTACCGAGAAGACAAGCACGGCCCCGACAGGACAGAAATTTGGGAAGCATTCTGTGTTCTTATCCGCACAGAAAGACACGGACCTGTTGGAACGGAGGCAGGGGAGGCCCCAGCAATGATGGGAGGGCTGGAACCCCTCTGCTGGGAGGCCAGGCTGACAGAGTTGGGCTTGTTCAGCTTGGAGAAGAGAAGGCTCCATGGAGACCTTGTGGCCTTTCAGGACTTCAAGGGGCCTGGCAGAAAGATGGGGACAGACTTTTTAGTGGGCCCTGTTGGGACAAGACAAGGAATGATGGTTCTAAACTAAAAGATGAAGACTTAGACTACAGAGAAGGGAGAAACTGTTGATGCTGAGGGTGGTGAGAGCCTGGCCCAGGTTGCTCAGAGAGGTGGTCACTGCCCCATCCCTGGAACCATTGCAGGTGAGGTTGGCCAGGGCTGTGAACAGCCTGCTCTAGTTGCAGATGTCCCTGCTCAGTGCAGGGGGGCTGGACTAGGTGACCTCTAAAGGTCTCTTTCAACACAAACCATTCTATGATTCCATGAGAATGGCAGTGGTCGCAGCTGGCCAGAGATGTACACCTGCGCCAGACCTCATCCTCACCATGAGTGGTGGGCAGCTCTGGAGGACAGAGACCATGAAGAGGCAACACACCAGAGCTGGTCCCCACACCTG
Source organism: Coracias cyanogaster (assembly GCA_033124195.1). Classification (NCBI taxonomy): domain Eukaryota; kingdom Metazoa; phylum Chordata; class Aves; order Coraciiformes; family Coraciidae; genus Coracias; species Coracias cyanogaster. The sequence goes on along the minus strand of JAVSBS010006517.1, from coordinate 9,828 downwards.
CATGCCTGGAGAGCTGTCCTCCTCCACCTGCCTTGCTGCTTGGGTCATCATTTTGAAGTCCAGAGCTGGTGAAAGAACTTCAGTGTTTGAGGTTGCCGTTAAGATTTTACTGAGTTTGAGGTTTTAAATGAAGGTGTCATTAGTGGCTCTTGCCGCAGAGGTTTGTGACGTGGATCTCTGCTGGCAGAACTGAACAAAGACGCTCATTTCACATTGACTATCATCAGAGCTGGCGTCACTTGGAGCAAGTTCTGGTTAGTGCAGCTCGAGGCAAGGTTCCAATTTAACTATCACCAAGACCCTCTTTTATCACTATTGACTCATCCAGATCCTGCTACTGTTCCTTCAGAATTAAAAGGCTTTAATACAATACTGCAAGACAAAATAAATGAGCACCTGCCGAAGATAAGCAAAACAAAAACAACAATTGGGAAGAAGGTTTGAAAGCTCAGAAGAAAGATCTAATTACAGCAGGCTGTGTGGTCCTGTCTGCAGCCAGCGGCAGTCACCGTTGATGCAGGGGCTGGGGTTTGTTTTCTACGGTTTGTGCAGCTTTTCATGGTAGCAGGGATTTTAGCACGTCTTTTTTTCTGAAATGTAGTTTTTTACAGAGCAGGGCTTTAGAAGGTGCCATTTGCACTTCTCTTGTATGAGTCTATGCTGAGTATCCTGTGGGGAAACCAAAGAATTTGGGGATTTGCAGGAGGTACAATAGTCACATATAAAATGATTGATAACTTCTTTATAATTCAAAATTTAAACTGCACTGGTGACTGGGGAAGACAGTGGCCTTTCCTACACAAGGAACAACCTTTCCTATACTATGCACAATGATTGGAAATCAGTTGAAGCAGTAGCCGATTTATATTTTAAATAAATAAAAAGGCACAATTAAAAGCTGTAACGAAGTTTCTGTAGCAGCCCAGAGCACTCAGGCAGGGAAGGGGTATCTGTGAAAACATTCACGGCTCCTATTAACCACATTAATATATTCACAAATGCTTGGTTATTTATTTTCTTTTAATTTCCAGAAGGAAAAGGCTCATTAACTATTCTCACTTTCCCTTTGAAAAAGTTTCAGGCATCCAGTCGAGGGGAAAAGAACCCCCACTGCCATATGTTTTGATCAGTAACAGAGGATGAATAGCAAGTAGTAAATAGCAGGGAAGATGGCAAGTGATCTTATGAAAATACCGATTGGGAATACAGCCCATGACGCACCAGGAGGGAGAACAGAAAGCCAATGTTGTGTTTGGCCGATGCTAGCTCCCATCCAGGGGGAATTAGTAAAAACAAATCCACGAGCCACGCTGGAAGAGAAGAGAGTCTATGAATGGGCACACACGTGTGGGAGGCTGGCATTCATCTTTGATGAGCTGCCTGCTGATACTTGGGAAGAAGCTAGAGGGGGAAGAAACCCGAGAGCCTCACAGATAGAACAGATGCGAGAGCTTTCAGCTAAAAATCCCACGAGGTACGCAGACAAAACTAAGTCCTTCAAGAAGGCACATACGGTTAAACTAAAACCAAATGGACTTCTTAGGTGAAATAACAGAGACAATTAAAGGAGAGCTTGGGCAGGACAAAACTCGTGGTCTGGGTAGAATATATCTCACTGTAGCCTTCGAACTTATAAAAAATAAATGACTCTATAATTAGCAAACTTTCTCTGTGACTCATTAAATAATTGAACACCACAGATGAGTACAGTACTACTCTAAATTCAATGAATTTTAACTAAAAAGAAGATAGTGTTCTTGCTTAGAACTTAATTTTCCTTTAGCTACAAACAACAACCAGCTCCACAAAAGAATTTACACCCCTTGACGTTAATTAAACAATCAAGCCAGCATTGTAACATTCCCTTTTTCAAAGATCTCCTGAAAGTGCAAAATTTCCACTGTCCTCTTAAACTGGAGCTCTTCCCAAAGGGATCATTCCCAGAACTGCTAAATTTTGGGGTGTTGTGGATGGAAAAACATTTCTAGAGCAAGGGGCATGAGGTTTCAATGCTAAATACCCTCCATGTACGGCATCTGTACACTTGACTCCTTTTTATCCATGATGGTTTTTGTTTCCAAATAAAGGAACAAATGAGTAAATTGCTGGGATTAAATTGGAATGCAGCAAACTCTGGCAATGTGCGCCGGATGATGAATTATTCAGTAGAACATTTGGTGATACGGCCATGCCCAGAGCCACTTTTCACAGCGAGAGATTGATGACGTTAATAATGTGATCAAGGGTATAGTGTAAAATTTATCACCGCTTGACACAGCCCAGCTTTGTTAATGCTCGAGTACTTCTTTAACTTCCCTGCTTGTATTTTTCTCACACAGCAGAAACACTGCCAACCTCCTGCCATATACCCAAGCGCCGTTCAGGTATTAGTAGTAGGATAACCCCCCAAAACTGACATTTCCAGCGAGGGGAAAGCACATAAATGGGTTAGGATCCGTGAAAGGAGAGGCGAGGTGCACTCTGCCACACCGCTGCACCCCAGAACCGCCAGGCTCTGGGAAATCGCGTCGCCCACGGAAAAGTCAGAGGCAGGATTAAAAATAGAATGGATTTCTGCTCTTGAATGTTCTTGTTCAAAAGCTGCCCGTCATTTTCTAGGCCAACAAAACGTTACAGTGGAGCTGACAGCGTCAAAGGCAGCCAAGAGGAATTGAAAACATCAAACAATGAACCTCCAGCCTGCAGGGAAAAAAAGTGACCCCTGTGGGCTCCAACAACAGGGCTTTGAGCAACCTGGTCTTGTTGAAGATGCCCCTGCTCATGGCAAGGGGCTTGGAACGAGATGATCTTGAAGGCCCCTTCCAACCCAAACCATTCTGTGATTCTATGATACAACCCACTGCTTAAGAGAACATTCGCTCTCCGAGTCACTCCTCAGTAACCCTCAGAGGAGGGTTATTTAAGGTTTGAATGATGGACATACTCCTTTGCTGGATTGGAATCACTTAGGGATTGAAAATCTGGCAGTGAAACAGAACTTCTCCAGCAGCTAGGTTTTACATGCTTAATAAAGTAATTCTATGCCAAAGTAATCGCAAAATTCAATTGTAGAAATTGTAAAATTCAATACATTTTAAAGCTGTCCCACTGCAATGCTGAAGAAAGGGATTACCGGTTAAAAAAGCAAAAGAAATATATATTCTAAGTCAAATGCTAATACAGTTACATACACTAACATTCTATTCCATGTTATAAAGGCGTTTTAGGAGAAATACTAGAAAGCATAAAAACATACAGAAAGCATTAAAAAGTGTCTAGAACTGAGCAGGCAGAGTAACAAAATAAAATCAGAAAATGTACAGGGAATAAAAAGAAACTACGCAGAGAATAAAGGCAGGAGGATTTAAGACAAATGTCTCATTCAAGAATTCATAGCTAAAGGTGCAGTAATGAAAGTATGATTTTTATAATCCTCCTACATCTTGGCATTATTCTGAAGTGAATCAACAAAGGCGTAAATAACTGAAGAGAGCGTGATCTCTCTGGTGATTAAAGTGATACAGCGCTCTGAGTTCAGATATGGGGTGGTCTGGGCTTAGGAAAAGAGGCCAGTGATCTCTGGGAGCACATGGCGCGTTCATCCTCACCTGACAGGAAAGGCCTGAGGATTAGCAGGATTAAGATTAAGGAAGACAGTCAGTGCGTGAGGAAGGCTCCAACACACAGAGAGGACACCCGCGTGCCAAGCTCTGCCTCGCTGCACGGCGTCTGCTGCACCAACTCAGGGCTCGCGTCCTCTCAAAGCACCGCACTCGGCACCTCCTGCTCCTTGGGTGTTTCACAGACATGAGCGGTTCGAAGAATTGAAAGCAGAGCATATGCAGAAGTGTATATAAATGAGAAACAACAAACACTTTGTATGTGCAGTGAGTATTTGTCGGGGATTGTTCCCCTAAGTCTTTCTCTGAGGAGACCAAAGCTTTCTTACATTCGCGGGAGAACATTGTAATTCAAAGAATTAGTCTTGAAATGGGGGTCCAGCATAAACACAAGCAGCATTTCCACCTGAATACTGTCTTCTGGAGACAGCCCACACCAAGAAGTTCTAACCCTGTACCAAGCATCTACTGCCTTTGGCAAGAAGACAACGAACATGAATCTGTCCTCTCAAACTACAGCTCACTCACAAAATACATTTGCGGCGGGTCTTTGCAGGGCAGGGAAGTCACTGAGCCCGTACACTCAGTACTCAGTGCGGACAAGGACCATCATGTTCCTCTGCAGCCACCACCACCAATAGTGCAGGTGTTCACAGAGACCTCCTCTAAACAAAAAAACCATGGGTTTTTAATACATGAAGCTTTAATGCTCATGCCAGCTTGGGAAACACCAAACATGCTTTAGCTGGTGATCACCTTGTTAATCACTGCAGCGTTTTTAAATTGCATCTGCACTTTGTTTAGTGTTACTTGGGTTGGTTTTAAAGGAATTTTGCCTCCTCTGTTGAGACAAAACGCTGGAATTTTAAATTGGAGTCATTAGGGCAGCTCACCAAGGTCATGTTCTCACATAACCTGTTTTGCTCCTGGGAGCTCCATGGCTCCCACTGACTCAGCTCCAGAGCAGGGTGTTAGCACGAGCAACAGCTTTATTGTCGCTTATAGCAAGGAATTGCTGCTTCCCCGGGAGGGCTTGGCCTCAACCCCTTCTTATGTAAACAAAGAGAAATGAACTGCATGATATAAACCATTCAGAAGTAATATTTATTAAGAAACTTATTTTTTAAAAGCTTTAAACTCTCCTTATTACCTCCTTATTTTATTTATTTATACCAGGTTTTATAGCACTATTAACTTTCCTTTGACTGCCTCAAAGAACAAAACTCCTGGAAAATAAAGATTCTCAATGGATCCATCTTTATTTCTTTAACAGTTTGCAACACCAATTCATGAAGCCCTTTATACCTTTTTATGACTCCATCCATCTCCTCAGCGTGAAGCACTGAAGGTAACGATCAACATCACAATCATTATGCCATGAAAAGAGCAGCTATTTTTTTTTAAGCGAGATCCAAATCCAGCTTGCAGATTGCTTTTAGAAGTTGATTGGTACTGTTCTGCAAAGATGCAAAGAATCACGCAGTGTGGAACAGGTCGCACCCCATCACACTTATTTAATAGTTTGATATTAGATTTAGTAATAGCTTTTTCCTGGAGGAATACTAAATAGCCATGCTCTTAACCTAAGGCACCAAATGATCTCCCAACCTCCAAACCTCCTGCTCTCAAAGCACTTCTCACCGTCACAGTCAGCCTGTGGTATTCCTACCTTCCATTGACCAAAATCAAGCACAAAGGAAAAACTAGTCTTCATTTAAACAAGCCCAGCAAATAAGACATCGGTGCTTGTGTAAACGCCTGAAACGCCTGAAATCTTGAGAGGCTCTAAATCCAGGATGCAAAGAATGCAAGTAAAGATTAAAAAAAAAAAAAAAAAATGTTTACATTGTGGCTTTCGAGAGACACTTACAGCCTACAGGACCCAGCCCTTGATTTAGGAAATACATATATTCTGTGATATCATGGAATAGGCTAATGTAAGTCCCCAAGAAGTCATGTTAGAAGTGCCAGTTGTGGAGCAGCCAAGCTGTGCCCAGCTGTGCATGCAGGCAGCAGTGCTGCCACAGGCATTTCAAGAAGCAGATGCTATAGTTCAGGAGAGGCTGACACACAGGTAATCCGCCTGTTGGACTAAAGTTCAGGGTCTGCTGAAAATTCTTATTTTTTCCTTCCTGCAAGAACTGTAGCCCTCGTGCAGTTCTGTCCGGAGCAGGCTGTTCCCAGGACATCACTCACATGCTGTGACTCAGCTCCAACTAGAGCAGGTTGCTCAGAGCCTTGTCCAATCTCCCCTAGAATGGTTCCAGACATGGGGCATCGACCACCTCTTTGGGTAACCTGGGCCAGGGTCTCGCCACCCCCAGCATCAAAAATGTCTTCCTTCTGTCTAGTCTAAATCTCCCTCTTCTAGTTCATAACCATCACCCCTTATCCTGCCAGAACAGGCCCTGCTAAAAAGTCTGTCCCCATCTTTCTGCCAGACCCCTTGAAGTCCTGAAAGGCCACAAGAAGGTCTCCTCGAGCCTTCTCTTCTCCATCATCAGCTCATTCCTTGACCAAAAATAAACAAACACCCAACAAAACCTCCTCCTGCTCTCGATCACCTTTACCCCTTTTCTTCCTCTCTTGTTGTGGTAGATGGAACACAGCCCTTGATCTTACAGCAGTTGCACTAGGCTAGGATCAAAGTTTAGAGGCTGGGCAAATTAGCATGGGAGACTCCAGCTACAAGGAAAAGGCCTTTTGGAAAACAACACACATACTTCTGCTGCCATGTAACTAAAAACATAGTTATGGTTAGACACATGACGGTGAGTAACAAGGATGCAGATTACTAGCTCCTGAGTGCATGGAGATGTGTTCACGCCATCCGAACCACTGACAGTGCCAGGATTCATCACTTGCTTTTAGTGACACCTCCCCCTACACGCTTTTATTTTTCTACCAGGAGCTAAGATTTCAATATGTGACAATGAGAGCTAGTTATGTCCTGAGCTGACAAACAAGCGTTTATCCACAGAAAGTTAAAAAACAAAAAGTTCATGCATCTGTATCCCACCTTGTCAGCACCAACTGTGGTAACAGCCCTTCTTCATGCCAGGTATAATGGTCACCCCTCAACAGCTGCGTTGGTAGGCTAACCAGTGGCTGACAGCTTGTGCTGCAATGAGACAGGGCAGGTAGTTCAAACCAAGTCCAGTTCTCCAGCCCCTGGTGGCTCAGAGCAGCCCTTGCTCTTGGTTTTCATCCGGTCCCTCAATAGGTGATGGAAAAGGCAGGAGAGTGGGCCTCTGATGTTGTTCTCCATGGTAATCCTGGGACCTGCGGCCCGTGTTGGCAGGAAGACAGTTCTCACTGGGATCAGTGGAGGCACTGCTGCTCCCCAAAGCCAGTTATTTTAAGTCACATCTAAACAAGGAATTATCAGCATAAGATCAGCCTTTCTCCCCTGCAGCAGGTTCAATGAGAGGCAACCCTTGGTAACTAAAAAGCCAAATGACATCCTTCGTGCTTGAGCCAGACTTCGGTGGGTGCCGGCTCCTGCTGAGCTGAACAATTCACAGCCCAGCTGTAGGTACGTGGGTAAATACTGGGGTGGGTGAGGTGCCCTGTGCAGGGCCTGTTTGCATTGCTGGATCCAGCCACGAAGGCACGGCCACCTTCTTTCAGACCCTGCTCTGCCGGCTAATTACTGACATCTTGGCCTGTGGGAAGGCATTGCCTGCACAAGAGGTCTTGTACCACCTGCCTGGCACACCTTGGTGGTAGTTCTTTGCCTTCTCTCTAGCTCATAGAATCATAGACTTATAGACTGGTTTGGGTTAGAGGGACCTTTAGAGGTCATCTAGTCCAATCCCCCTGCACTGAGCAGGGACACCTGCAACTAGAGCAGGTTGCTCAGAGCCCCGGCCAACCTCACCTGGAATGGTTCCAGGGATGGGACAACAACCACCTCTCTGGGCAACCTGGGCCAGGCTCTCACCACTCTCAGTATCAAAAATTTCTTCTTTCTCTGTAGTCTAAATCTCCCTCTTTTAGTTTAAAACCATCACCCCTTGTCCTGTCAGAACAGGCCCTGCTAAAAAGTCTGTCCCCATCTTTCTGACAGGCCCCTTGAAGTACTGGAAGGCTGCAAGAAAAGGTCTCCTTGGAGCCTTCTCTTCTCAATCATCAGTTCATTCCCTGAGCAAAAATAAACAAACACCCCAAAAAACCCATCACCGGACTCTGTACACTTCATGACCTGTCCCATGCACACTCGTTTCCCTCCACGCTGCCCACACGCTGTGTTTTCAGTGGGTACGTGTGGTCCAGCCACCCTGTATTTAGTGGCAGCACACCCGCAGCAGCGGTTCTGCCCAGGTACGCTGCTGCAACCCACAGAGAGGCTGAGACCCCACTGCAGACAAGGTCTTAGAAACGTGAAGAGCCTTGCAATAGGGAAAACCAAACCAAACTGCTCTTAACAACTCTGTGGTCTTTTTCCATGAAGCTATTTTATGGGGGTTTTTTAATCCATCACTAGGTCACCTATACAAATTATCTACCATTAAATAAAAAGTTTTACACACCAAAACAAAAAGACATATTGTAAGTGCTAACAACCAAATTCCAATGTCTTTATCTTGCCAAGTCCCACTCAGGAAACCTCCTGCTGGGCTGAAGGTCTAAGCATCAAACCAGGGCCCCAACAGACATTTATACTGTTGATACCACCGTACAGCAATGGCCAGCTCCAAAGAGTAAAGCCAGGTCCTCATTTTCCCACCGCAGTGTAGGTAAATCCCCTTCCCCACCCATCTCTGAGCATTTCTATTAACACTGGTCAGGCAAGGACTTCTCTTTATATCCAAATACCTCTGGAGTTCAGGCAGGTGCAGACCCAAGGCTGACACTTATGTCTTACTGATATCCATGGTGTTGCTCCTCAGCTTCCTTGCAGCTTCACTGGCCCACAGGCTCCGTGGAGCATCTTCTCCACAAGCCAAGGGGTGCTCATCCAGAGCGCCCTTCTCGCTGCTGTGCCCTGAGCCCCAGTTGATCCCCTCAGCTCCTCCAGCTCACTTTGGGTTTGTCCGTCTTCTCGGCCAGGTTTCTGAAATGATTCAGTTTAGGAAATGAAGAAAATGGAGCTTCTCCCTTGGGGAGAGGCATGAACCATGAGTGAGCAGTGAGAATACCATTGACCTGCTGTCACAGCCCAAGACCGTCATTACCTTACATTGCATGTCATCAAGGCTGCGATTTAGCGTCGCTGAATGAATTTGTTCAATCCTCATCCACTTGCTCTTATCAGAGGGGAATGATCTGAAAGCAGCTGAGATCACAGCGTTGGGTCACCATGTTCAACTACATGTAGACTTCAGCTGTGGAGTCAGGTTCCAGATTTGCACTCTTCAAAGTAGGAAACTCCAGCCCAGACTCCTCTCTAGTTCTTTATGCCTATTTCTTTAGTTGCAAAAACCTGTTTGAAATTGATGACAAATCAGAATCTGACCAGAAGAGAAATCCAGGTGAATTTTTTTATATCTCTACACTTTGAAAGATTTCACTTTATTTCATCAATCTTGCTGTGCTAAGCACAATACTTTCAAGATTCCAGGTATGCACTTTGGAGAAGGTGGAACAAGCCTGGGGCTGATGGTGAGAGAGCTGATGGAACTAATGCACATTTAAAACATAAACCCCTTCCCATCAGTATTAATTTGATCCGAGATATAAAGGACCAATGATATCCAGTGAGTTAGGCTTCAAGTGCTTTACAAGAGAACTAAGAAAGCTCCAGGAAAAAAAAAAAAGGCATCATTTACAATTTCTATTAGGAATGGAAATTAGCTGCAGAAAGTCCTATCATGCACGTACGTGTATGGGGAACTGCTTATTACATCAAATGTCAGTGCTGCTGCATTACAAATATACCTCTAAAAATCACCGTTTGTGATCCAAGAAAGGATCAAATGATCCAGAGGGTTGGCTGGTGGGGTTTTACTAAGTTTTAGCAACGAGGTTACAACCCTGGACAGTGGCCAAGAGCTCAGTTTTCCTGTGCAATTGAGGCCACAGCTCAATTGTGATCAGCAATTGTACATGGAAAGAGCCAATTTCACGCTCTTGTCTATTTTTTCTGGCTCTTACCATAGAATGCTTTGGGTTGGAAGGAACTTTTAGAGGTCATCTAGTCCAATCCCCCTGCACTGAGCAGGGACATCTGCAACTAGAGCAGGTTGCTCAGAGCCCCGGCCAACCT
>JAVSBS010006516.1:0-12495 GCA_033124195.1 Coracias cyanogaster | reverse complement strand
GAGGTTCAGGCTGGACATCAGGAAAAATGTCTTGCCCCAGAGGTTTGTCAAGGGCTGTGCCAGGCTGCCCAGGGCAGGGGTGGAGTCCCCAGCCCTGGAGGGGTTTATTTCTCATACTCAGCACTGTGTATAGACAGAGTCATAGCCCGTGACTTCCAGCAGAGGCTTAGCCTGGTTCTCCAGAAGCAGGATGAATGAATGAGGACCTTGGTCCCTCTGAGACCTTAAGCATATGCTTCAAGTTCGTTAATGGGAATGGAAAGAATGGTGCTTGAGTGGCTTCTTGTGACTTTCCTGGTGGGAAGCAAAATTTATTTTCTTCACTTTGCTCATGTCTGTTAAAAAAAAAGTCCTTTACATCCCAACCCAAGTTTGTTACTTTTGCTGCAGATGGAAAATCTTCCGCTACTGCTGGAGTGAGGATAGTAGTCAGCCCAAAACATACAGCAGTTGAACGCGTCCCACTGCCTTCTGTACGCGCCGTTTCACTGACTTGTATTTGTTTGTCAGTGAGGAAGGGACTAGCTCTTCGCTTTCTGTTATTTCTGCTGCGATTTCCTTTGGAGAAAAGTTTCCAAAGTACCATACAATCTCACTGCCCCGTATGAACATTTAAATTCTGCTTAAGTGCCGAGCGACACTTAGAACCGTGATCTAGATTCATCACTTCTGGTTTTAATGACACATTTCTGCTATTTCTTTTTACCTAAATGTGATATCGCTGACATTGATTTAAATGGGTTATGTTCTCATAAATTATTTCATTTACATAAAATAATTTATATAAGAATATCTTGATACTCTAATGCAAAAATAATGTTATTTCTAGTTAAGTAATTACAGGTGTCAGTAATTTTCTCGAACTATGCCACATAATACATAATCATCTCCTTACGGTACTTGCCTAATTCCTCTCTAGTCTCAAAGCCATGGGGCTGAAGCTGCGGGCAGAACCTTCCGAGTGACACTGTTAGTGGTTTACCCTCTGATGGCGTTTTTACCTTTGCAGGTTTTGCTCAAATCTGGTTAATGAATTTTAAAATGCGGCGCAGCTCATAATGATCGTTATACGCTCCTGTGGAGTCACAGAGGGAAGAAGCCACAAATGTTTTTGATGTTCTCACGTTTGAAAACCAAGGTTTAGAAAACCCGTGGTTTTAGCAGTGTAGAAATCACTCTAATGACAGATTAATCAGAGGGTTAAAAATGTGATCTAAAGGAAAGGAGGAAGGAAGAGGAGCGATGAGAAAAGGACAGACAGAAATCACTATACAAGTAACAATTCTGTCAGTTCTGGTAATGTCAGAATATCTTACTCTCTCATTTTTGTTTTAGCCAAGATGTGATGGAAATAAAATTCCTGATTCCTAATCCTATAAGGTGACCACAGAAAATAATGCTGTATTAAAAAGAAATCTAGAGCAATTTAGATTAAGGGGGGGAGGAAAAAGGCAGCGTGAAATGGGCTTTCTTATTTATTTAAGCACTTCCCACAACCACTAGACTAAGAAAGGCTGAACTGGTATATGCGTGGGCTGCATCAAATATGGTCAGTACTTAACGAGTAATGTTTCTTCATTTGCGCATCCACGTGTTCACAAACAGCGGTTACTTCCGTTTTTATTGATATATTCTTATTCTTAACCATGCCTTTAGAAAAAATGTTATTTGTACAAGAATGAATTCCTCCTTGTGCCAATCCCTCCCTCCCACGCACCCTGCCTATGCACACAGCAATTTAGCGTGACATTCAGAAAGCAAAAACACCCTTTACAATCAGGACATCAGCTTATGTTTTAAAATTCAGATTATAGAAGTTCACTGCCCAAATTTGCATAGAAAATGTCTGGTTTGCATAATAACTTGAAATCTGTTTTCCTCCCCTAATATTTGGTTTTAAACTCCGTGTAATTGTATTTCTTTCTGGAAGCCGCTGAAGCATTGGTACATAACCATCCCAAATATTTTGACCAGAATTATTTTCCATCCTCCTGGATCACAGGTCTCTGGGATCTGGATTTTCCCCTTTTTTTGCTTTGTTTTACTGATTATTCAGGCCCTTCTGGTGGAGTTAATAACAGAGACTGGGAACTAAGTTTGAATCTCAGCTTAAAGTTGCACCGAATACTCTCTGTAGACCAATAAGTTAACTTCGGGATATTTTTTTTTCTTTTAAGAGGACTTACTTTGTAAGGATTTCTTCAGCCTGTCATAATAGCATCAACAATGTCCTTGTGTTCAGTCAGCGAGGACTGTGTATGTATGACACACTGTACTCTTCTCCGAAACACATAATTTAAGATGTCAGGAAATTGTAGGTTAGTGTTTGTAAAAAATCAGGCCCATGAAAGTACCTCTGCCAAGCCCCGCTGATTCTTGGGGTTTTCTTTCTCTCCACAGATAATGCTTAGCTACGTAATTACCTTCTTTGGAGAAATAATTTATTTTCATTCCTTTTCCTTCAGTATTTTCACTTAACTTAGTGCCTCAGTGAACAATAATTTCTTTCAAAAAGCTCAACAGTTCTTGAGTTCAGGAGTGAAATACTTGCATGTCTGTGAGCAACCGTGTCCAAACACAACCCTGCGCTGGCGCAGGTGTCGGAATGGGAACTGGGGGAGGTTTCCTCTTGCAGAAGAGTATTACAAACCCAGGGTGATGCAAAGACTTGAGGATCCTGGTTACTCAAAAAGATTAGATCTGCGAGGAGTGTGTTCTTTGGGAAAGGGCAGACTAAGAGAAGGTGCTGATTTATTTTGAGTCCTGGGAAGATGAGAAAGGATGAGTTATCAGGTTATTTAAATAAAGTAGGACCAGTACAGGGAGATAAATTTCTTTCTCTGAAAGCAGGTGGCGACTAAAGAAACGCGTGCAGGTTTCATTGCACTTAGAAAATAGCTGAAATACTTAATAATCTGTCAGGCGTGGCGGTGCATAAAGTTACTTGCTATTAGTAGTTAAAAGTAAGGATGAGGTAATGATCCAGATTTATTAAAGCAGCAGTTTAAATGGAGTTTGGAGTGGGGTTCAGATGGGAATGTTCAGAATTTCAGCAGCTTTTCTTAGGAGAAGTCATCTGCTGGGGCCAGGAACAGGTCACAAGATTGTCTTTTTAATGGATCGGATTTCATGAACTCCATTGTTTATTTATGACTCCAGATACTCCTGCGAATTGGATCTGGAGTTTCTGTACAGTATCTTTTCTAATAGGCTTTTATCAGAAGAGATCAGAAAATAGATTTTGAGTAACCAAAAGCCAAAGATACGAGTGCATTTGAATAGAAGGGATGGCAAAATATCCCTCTGCTCCACGAGCGAGGTTCATGTCAGAGCCGGGTATAAAGATCCCTGCTCCGGGGTCTTGTCATGCCACACGTACAAGCGTGTCGCTGGGCTGGCGCAGTTGTGCTGCAAACCTCCCCAGTTCTGAGGTACCATATGCCGAGAGAAGCAGCTTTTTTTTGTTGGCAAAGGTACCAGCTGCCTCAAATCTCAGAGTGACAGAAGCCGCCTGACAAACGCACTCTCATCTCGGTCTCGCCGTAACAGAAAGCATAAGGATCCAGATAACCTGCTCGGCTGGAAAACAAGCAAACAAAGCCCAGAACTCCCACCCAAGAGACGCGAGGGTTTTAAAAACAGCAGCTAGTGAAAGTTGAAGACAATGGGCGTTCAAAAAGATGCTGGTTGAACAAGACAAGCCGTGCTCTATACCTGGAGGACCGTTGGTGTGACGCCAGCCTTGCGAGCGGGCCTGGCCCCACCTCCCCAGATGAGTGTCAGATTAAGACCAGAATTTCCTCTTTTGCTTCATATAAATTGCTGCCCGGGATAATTTGGACTGGCGGTGTGCTTTTGCGCTGCAGTGAATGAAGAGTAGTCGATGATTAACTCGTCGAGCTGGGAGAGCGGTAGCGCGCAGTCTGGGTACGGCGGTATCTGAAATCACAGCATCTATTTCTGCAGCGGCTGTTAGACTGGCATTTTATATGAAACCAAAATCCTGATAAAAAAAAGAAGTGCAGTTTTTAGCTTCTGCACAAGTCGCCAAGTTTATCTCAAGTCTTCAGGGGAACAGCTTCACAGTTATCTGTTAAGAGGGGTGGAGAAATGAGTTTTTCCTGCTAGGGGTTTTTATAAAGTGGGGTGTGATTTCACCGCAGCTGAAAGGAGCGGGCTCACTCTTCTCCCTGGCTCTTCTCCCCACGCCCGCCTCGCTCCTGGGACCACAGTGGGTTCCACAGGCTGACCTGGCAAGGAGCAGCCACCTGTAGCAGGGTGATTTAGTGAAGCCGTGCCCTTAGGGTGAGGTTTCCCAAGACGCCTGAGCCATTTTATTTTAGCAGCTTGCTGCTGTCAGAAGGAAGAATCCCCCAGGTATGTGGTCCCCTCTGCTTTCCTCGACCTTCCAGCCGGTTTGGCTCGCTCAACCAGCAGAAAATGAACCCAGTCAAAAAGTGAGCAACTTCAGGTCAGTTCCGTGAGTTGACGGAACTCACAGAGGTATCAGACGGGTGCCAGAGCCAGCGCAGCTGCCACGGGGGAGCCTGGGCAGGGAAGAAAGAGAGGGGACCAGGCTCAGCGGCAGGACACGAGGCCGGCTCAGCTGGCTTGGGAAACTACGCGATGCTTCAAACACTGGCACAACCATTTTCTTGTTGTGGAGATGCACCCTGGTATGGAATTCATTTTAAAGATTAAAAAAACCCAAATTCTGGCACTCAAAGATACCAAGAGAACATACACTTCCTCCCCCCTCAATGAAATGCTTCCAAATCAGAGGTGAAGGAGAATAAACAGGATTGTAGTTTGGAGCTGTGGGGAGCCAGAGACTTTCTACACTCTGTGCCGATTAAAGGCATTCTTGTTCCTTAAATCTTTTATGCAGTCTAACACTTCTGCAAGAAATGCTGTGTTTCCAGCAGTTTCTTCCTTGAAATGAAAAAAAAGGTGTTTCTGTAGCCATTAACACCCTAATTAACACCTTACTACTTTCAAATGGGCCTGGTAGGAGAGCTGATGGAGCTGTGGCAGCTGGAGGGAAAACTTTCCTGGTGAGGAAGCTGAAAGCATTAAAGAGGAAAAAAAAATCATGAAGAGAGAGCGAGCTTGGTTAATGTCCTTAGAGAAGAAAGTATAAGACAGTGAAAATAGGGTAATGACTAAAACCCAGGATTAAACCAGCAGTGGCTGGGTCAGCGCTGGTATCTCGTGGAGCTGCGGTGTAGGAGTCAACGCTGCTGCGGCGCAGGAGGTTTGTCAGCAGAGCTCTGTGGGGAAACTTCCACCTTAACTTGCTGTTCAACCCAAAAAAGGCACTGGGGCAAGGCAACTTCCCGGGATAAGCGCGTCTGTGGGAAGCTGGTTGCCAACATTGTTAAGGCTACGGTTTCGCGATTGCTTCAAAGCAGCCTGTGTGTGGGCTGGCGTCAGAAAGGGAGGTCCCAGCCCTGTGTTTCTGCCGCCTCGCCGGTGCCAGTGGGAGCGTGAGCGGTAAACTGTAAAACTAACCTAGGGAAAGAAGCATGGGAGGGGTTGGCCAGATCCCATCCCTGATTTCTCACCATCTGATGGCACAAATGCCAGCGCTGGAGCGGAGGAGGGCTGGCGAGATCAGGCAGCAGCTCTGGTTCAGGCTGCTCCACAGTGATGGAGAACCCACAGCCTTGGGGGAAAATGAGGAATCTGGGGGGTTTTATTATTCTGAAAGAATCATAGAGTCATTAAGGTTGGAAAAGACCTCTAAGATCAGGTCCAGCCATCAACCCAACACTACCGTGACCACTAGACCGTGGTCTGAAATGCCATGTCTACACGTGTTTTGAACACCTCCAGGGTGACTCCAGATCATATCGTCATAACACATTTCAGGATTGAGATTTGCCCAAGCTCTTTGGAGGCTAGCCCGGATCTTGCTCCATGTAGGTCAGCGAGGAGCGCGGTCTCCTCTTCCCAGCATATCGCTCCAGCTACTGCCAGCAAGAACATGAGATTTCTTAATTAATTTTGCTCTGTGTAATACAGCCCACGCCTAAGCCTCTGATGGAGTACAACCATGGTTTCCAGTTTAACAATCAAGGCGTGTCATTAATATCCAGTTACATACGTGAAGCCCCGTCTCATGTAAGCAATAACACACAACAAGGTGTGTTCTCGTCAGCCCGTGCGCAGACATCTCGGGGCAGCAGCGTTGCTGAGGGCTAGAACACACCCAGGGCGTGGGGGTATTAGCTGACTCATGCGTGTTTTGTAGTGTTATTGTGCTCATTAAATATATTGGAAAGTTTTAGAGTAAATTGAAAACTAACTTGCAACGAGTCAATGTCCCTCAGACGTCGTTGTGGGTCACTGTCCAACTCTAGCTATCACACGTCATGGGCAGGTTCTATCGCAAATATACTGAAATTGGACCCTCTGCCTTTGCTTGGCAATCGGTACAGGTGGAAGAGTCCTTGAAGATCATCAAGTCCACCCGTTAGCCCAGCACTGCCACATCCACCACTGGCTCAGAACCTTTGTTCAGCTGGGAAATGAAAAGGGGAATATTTCTCTGGGTGTCCCCTTGGGTCTGCTCAGTGGACCTGAGTAGACTGGATGGTAGAGGGCAGGACGTGGTCGTCAGAGCCTTTGTGCTCTGCCACTGAAGCTGTGGCAGCAACAGACACATTCAAACATCTGTCACCACTGTTATTCTAGTAGGATTTCTAAAATAACACGGAGGAGGGAGGAGAAACAGCCCTATCCTGGGAAGTCAGCTATTGCGGCACAATGTTTAGGAGAAGCACGTGGTGATAGTAGTGAGAGAGAGCAGCTAAAGGCATGTTGGCCAAAACCAGCAAAATACTTGCTTTTTCTTTTCCCTTGTGACGTAACAGGGCTTAACATGGTGGGCGTGGTTGCTTATTATTGGGGGCTTCTGACTTTGTTCAGCAGTTGCCCGTAACTTGCACGTGTTTTGGCTGTGATTTTTCATAATAGGTCTTTGGCCTCAGGTTGCAATTTTTCGTGATGAAATTTTCCACAGTTTCCTGGAAGATTACTGAGAGATGTTGTTGTTATCTGGTTATAGCTTAAAAAATTCAGATTACTTTTTTTTTTCCAACTCTGCTTTCCTGAAAAATTATTACCTGTGACCAGAATTTGACTCCTGCTTTGACACTGTGGCTTTTGCCATCCCTTATTATTTGAAAAGTTTTTTAAAGTCTTGAAACCCTTAAAGTGGTGCCTTGTTATATGCTCAGTAAGGATTTCTTCTATATTAGAAACAGAAATCTCTGAAAATTCTATTCTTCCCGAGTACGTGAAAGCTTCTCGCAGCTCTGTGGCTGATTGTATGGTCCTATTTCCATTTAAACAGTGTGTGCATCATCCATCCCTGTCTAAGACTGAGCAGGGCCCTTCTCTTCCCTGCTCCTGCACGTAATAAGATTGTAAGTATGCCATGCCTAAAAATAAGTATAAAAATAAGTGTAGGGCAAGAGAGTGAAGCTAGAGTCTGCACTTTGTGATTGTTGCTTTGGGCTACAGTGAAACAGAGCTACAGAACTGACAGCAGAACTTCAAATTTCCCAGTATATTCTGAGTCACAAGAGCCAATGGTCTGGAAAATGTAAATTTAATGCCTGAGCTAATGTTTTCATGTCTGTTGATTTATTGTGATCTAATGTTTTAATTCCCGCTGGTTGGTCTCCTTCATGGTCTCATGGAATCAAATCAACAACTGGGGCAAAATCAAAGTGCTGTCTTTTAGCCGGCTCTTTAAAGTAGTCCCTTCCTTTCCTACATGGAGATTCTCTGTGCTCCCGTTTAAAAGTCTGCAGCTGAAAACTTAGCTAAATGCTTTCAGCAGTCTGAAAAACTCCCTGAAGGTTCTCAAAATAGGGAATGCTTCTTCCTGTAAGGCACGTTCAGAAAAGTGTGTGCAAAAGCAGGGTATTGTAGTCATAGTGCTGCAACTTCAACTACAGAATTAATTATCGATTACATAAGAACTGAAATTGCTGCCAGTGTTGTAGCACCCAGTGATTAGGGCTTTGTTAATTTGTATGACTGCATCTGTGTGTGCGTGGAATTCATATCTAAAAGTCAGAGTTCCCATCCAGTTCAATGATAAAATACCACTGTCAAGGACAGTAACTCTCCTCGAGCTGACTGATCCAATCCAATAGAGAACACTGCTTTGCAGAGGTCTTCACCTCTACCCATCAATTCAGAGATGCTTCAGAGGCTGCGCTGGTGTCGTTGCTTGACCATCTCTGCCGTGGAACGGGAACGACTGGATTTCCTGACCTGTTGCCCATGTTACAAACTGCCAGGCTGGAAAGATTTCTTACTGAAGGGCTGCACAAAATGGTACGTGGGTTAGGAGCTTAAAGTCTTCTAAAATACTTCTAATAGGTGGAGAAAACTGTTTGTTACATACTGTGTCTTGCAAATAGTGAATTTAGCATGTGATTTACATTTCTGCATAGCTTTCCTTTTCAGAAAAAGCGTTTATTGCTTTGAACTATGGTAGGTACATCAGGTGCCCCCACGTCCTTGTGCAGTGCTGAAACACCGGTTAGATACAAACTTCATTTTTAATTAGGTTTCCCCAGTGCTGAGCTTCCTGCAGTCTTGGTCTGGTCTCCATTAGTTTGCTGGTCAGAAGTTGTTGACCTTTAGATTATGCTGCAAAACCCATCTGTTGCTGCAGGCTTTTGCGAAGAGAGATGTAAGGAAATACTATCTGCTGTCAGTCAGCCCTGGAAACAAACTGGGATATAGGCAGCGGCTCGGTTTCGAGATCTGAGTTCCTTTGGAATAAGGAGGGAGTGGAGAAGCTGTGAACCGGTGCTCCCTATCCACTGGAGGATCCTTTCTCAGCTGTTGTGCCGTAATAAAATGCCATCATTCTGTTTTAAAATCCCCTGACTCTCTGTGGGAGAAGCTGCTCTGTGGATAACCCGACCCACTAATCACATCCTCTTCTGTGATCTAGGGAGACAAAGGCCATGACTTCCCCCTTTGCTTATCTCTCCACGGCCTTCCCATTGCCAGCTTCCAGCTTGTTCTTAGGGCGGTCTCACCCAGGAGACCTCCTCGTGGTATTTGCACCCCGTGGTACGTACCCATCAGCTGTCTATCTCCATACCCTCACCGCTCCTGGACGTTTGCTCAAATTCAGCGCTTTCTGTCCCACAGCCTCCACGAGTGCCCAGAGAACTGAGCCTCTCTTTAGCCCCTCAGTGTTGGTTGGCATCATAGTCAACGCTTTTTTCTTGCTGATAAACTAAGTTAGTTGCCCTGGTGTGTTTTAGACATGGTTGTTCTGGTAACTTTTACTCATATAAATGCTACTGACGTGTCTGAAGGTTTTGAGTCCAATTTGAATCGAGACTGACAAATAGTTCTCCTAATTATAACGCAATGATGCTATTACTCCTTCACCTGCATTACATCAATTATCAATGCCTTTTAATTATGCAAATTTTCCTCCACTAACATGGCAAGCACACTGTTCTCAAGACTATTTTGGTTATGTTTGCAACATTTTCTAATTTTAGCTTCCCATGTTTTGTTAGTCTCTAAACCCGTGGTTTCTGCTTATCATTCGAGTGCTGTCATATCCTGGCTTTACTGCACTTGCGTGTCTGTGGCAGTAAGAATATTCCATTTATCTCGTGTCTTTATTTGGAAGCTTTTGTTTCATTTGGAAAAAGAAGAAAGGGTTAGCTTTTCTTGGCTCTGAGCATCTCTTTGGAGAAACTCCCACAGTCCACACCCACCACAAAATTATCCTCTTCTCATAGTTCCGTGCATCTTAGTCCTTCGCACTGCCTTATTATTCTTTTAAAAGGTACTTCCCGGTAAGCAAGAGCTAATACACCCTCATATTGTTCTCAGAGGCAAACACTGGCTATGTTGTTAGGATATATTGTGTTTGTGTGCTTGTCATAGGAATGCCTCAAATAATGGGAACGTGCTCTTCAAAAACTTCCCTCGTTCCTGTTTCCATGAGAAAGTTCAGGAAACACAGCATACAAGAGCTGTCAGATTTGAGGAGAGTCCCTCTGGTGGGGTGAAATTTTTGGGTGGAAATGTGATAAGGGACGAACACAATCAGTAAGAAGTCTCTTATTTCTAGGAGCTTTATCCAGGAAATGTTTCAAGGGAAATCATAAGAAGTCATTCCAAGGTGATGAGAGAGCCTATCTCCGGATGAGGTGTCCACCAGAGGACTTCCAAGTGTCTGTAATTTTCTATCTGCCTTGGAATGTTTATATCCATGAGCAATGAGATGCTAAGTCTTAAAAGGTCATCAGAATTGTGCAAGGTGTTACAAAACAAGATTTTGGGACAATTTGATCAAGGGAGTAGTATCAGGTCGGCCGGTCCCGATGGTAATTGTCCAAGAAACTGCTGGGCCCGTAGCCGTGGTGTGCAGCCTCTCAGGTAACTGGTATCTGTACCAAAAGTCTTGAAAGGACTCCCAGGGTCATTCCGAGAACCGCAGATGAGCTCTGACTTCGGTAAGGCTGGGCTGTTAGGTATGGTAGTAAGGAAAGGATGGGTAAACAGAGATAAATGGCACGTTGCATAAGAGTTGATGGGATGTCTGCAGAGGGAAGTCCTATTTCTCCAGTTCCTCCAGTGAGCCAATAGTGTGTGAAGAATTGTAAGCCGCTGATGTAGTGGACTTGGATTTTGAAAAAGCGTTTCTTAAGGTTTCTCAGTAGAACTTCCTGAAGCAACTAAGCTGCTATGAGAAAGAGGAAAGTTCTTCTCGCAGATAACGACAGAATAAAGGATAGGAAATAATAAATGGCTGGTGTTAGACCATAACTGTAGATTACTGTCATAAGCCTTTGCTCTGCAGTGCGTTCCTAAATTGCCTGGAAAAAGAGATGAAGAGCGCTGTGACAAAGGGTTTTGATGATACAGAATTATTCAGAACTAAAGCTGGTGGTGAAGAGTTGCAGGCAACTCAAACTATCGATCGGATGGGTGACAGAATTGCAGATCGCGTTCAGGAATGATAAATACTGAATAATGTATAGAGGGAAAAATCTTCCGAACTGTACAGGCCTTGGGACTTGCAGGACACTGGTCCAAGAAAAATGTCCATGAGGCCAGAAAGGGCCAAGGGGCAATCTCTGGATTTGCCCTGGGACCTAGCACAGGAGGAAGCTGTTTTCCCTGGGAAAGCAATGAACGGGGTAGAGGGGTCCTTGGAAAGAACTCCTCTAGCCTCCCCCATTCCATTCCAGGACACAACTGGGTCTTGCTCTGGCGGCTGTGGTGGGTTCCCCTCCTGCCCAAGGGTGGTAATTGCTCTGGGGCTGCAAGGGAGGTTCCTGCAGGGAGAAGGGGCTTGGGTTATGAGGTGGAAGGAGGACTTTGGGGGGAGGAAGGAAGAAGGCTGAGTAAGTGGAAGAGACTCTGCTTCTGCTGGGGCAATTACTGTGTGCCCAACCTGCTGACTCATACACAGATAAGGTCAGTCCATCTCCTGCGCTGGCTGTGGGCTTGGCGTGCACGGTAGCCATCTGAGATAGGTAGCCATGTCATGTACCGAGAGCAAAGAGCTTTAGGAGGTGGACTCAGTCTGACCCAGTGGTCAGCAAAGAGCAGCGGTGACATGTCCTACAGCTGCCCTGTCACCAGTCCCACTAGTACTAAACAGAGGATCGCAGCAGGAAGAGTTGCAGTAGTTCATAGGCCAAACTATGTTCTAACAAAACGGCTCTAGAAGAGCTATGACTCGTATGTTAATTAAAATGATACGTTTACTGTAATTTGTGAGTTAAACTGGGGTCTAAATTCACTGAGTACATAAGTGATTGGAAATGATTAATTTGCTTTTATTAAAGGGCTAGAGAGTGCTGTGTTCTGAGCCGCTGACATGTGAGCATGACTGCTCCTGGAGAAAAGCAGAATAGAAAGTTGTCTGAGTCACTCAGTAACATCCACCGCCGCCCTTTCTGTACATTATCAGTCGTTAAAGCCCAATATAGCTATGCTGGAACTTAAATAGTAATTTTTACCTTACTAAAATATTCCATTTGAATTTACTGTAGTACCCTCAGAGGCTGAAACTTTTTTTTTTTGAGAAGGTTGGGAAAAGTAATTGTGATCTAAACCTGGTCCAGAAAGCCAAAGCCATGTTTTATATTGCTGTATTGAGGGATAAAAGTTAATTTAAATCGTTTCATTGTCAATTCATTCCTTGGTTTCACTGTAGAGACTGCAGATTCTGCTGGCAGTTCAGCACTCTTAAAGCGTGTATCTTCTAAGAATAGAGTGAGAACATCACCTCATTTCTTACAGATCATCAGGTGTCCACCATTTGGGGGATCTTTGTCTTGGATTGAATTTAAATCAGCAGTTGAGATGTGAAAGACTCGACATCTCATTAGCAATCCCTTGATCCGCCCAGCTCCCCTGGGTGCTGTTTTAGAATGATAATCCCAATCATTCTTCAAATCTCTATAAGCAATCAGTTGTAAGTGCAGC
>JAVSBS010006515.1:53054-74158 GCA_033124195.1 Coracias cyanogaster | reverse complement strand
AGTTATATTCTAACTTTTTTTTTTTTTTTTTTAATTGGCCTGTCTGGGCATTTCACTTATGTCAACAGAAAAGCTGTGAGAATCATGTTTTCAGGTTGAGTGCATAGTTTAGAATTTCTGGAGTCTTATTCAGCCTGAGAAAAAAATATGGCAGCACTTAGTTTGCAAGGTATAGGGCAAAATACTGTGTACAACATTATGCTGTGTATTTACAAGTTGCCACATGATTGCATTGTTGACACTGTGTCTGATTACAAGGTAATTGCCTAGTTACTAGTTTTGATACAAAGCCTCTCATATTAAACATTACTTTCATGTTAAACAAGTGTCCCACTCTTGGAAATACAGTCAAAATAAAAGTTCAGTGAGACTTCATGGAACTATACGGAAACTAATTTTACACTCAGATTATGCTGGGCCTGATCTATCTCTGACTAACTTCAACTGAAATCCTCTCATTTATGATCTCATTTGTTGTAGGACACTTTGGTGAGATATCTCTTATGAAATAGTGTAGCATATTCGTAGCAAATTTGGAGCTTCAGCTTCTCCCTCTTGCACGGTTTCAATGTGATGGGGTTTCATACATTTAATATGGCTGTACAGCTCCTTGTCTGCCAGCCCACAGGTGTGACTTATGCAGTTAGTCTCTCTAACCAGCCTTATTTATTTTTTAAAAAGTGATAAATATGAAGAAGACAACAGCAGCTGGTAATGCATAATATCTTTTGACTCCATATTATCTTTTGACTCCATATTAGCTTTTGACTCCATATTATCTTTTGATATCTTTGATATTTGGATATCCTTCCAAAATGTACCATGTTACTATCAATAAGTGAGGTGTCATGAATTTGGCTGATATGCCTCTTACATGTGCTTTGCTAAGATCTGTTCTTGTGTCAATTGGATGTCACTGAGGGCACAGGTGATGCCTCTAGATTAAAGTTGCAGAAAATTCTCTCTTCCCCTTCTTGAGCACAAATCCCACATTTCCTAGCCCATTGGCTTCATAGAGTTCAGGAAGCCTCTTCCTTGTCCATTGCAGAAATTCCCTTCAGTCATCTGTTTGAAGGGAGACAAGTGAAAAGCTTTCCATCTGCCTTCTCCCTCTGGCTTCTAGGCCACAGAGGGCAATGGAGTAATCATGTCCTTAGGTGTTGCACTCAAGATGCACTGAAACTGTAGCAAGATTGATACTACTTAAAGTGGAAAGCTGTGCCAGAGCTCATTGATTTCTAATCAAGTTATCAAGCAAGAGAAACCACTTTGGCAGGTAAGTGAGCTGATTCTAGGCTGATAGAGGACAAGGTGTGGAGGTGGGATCCTCTCTCCTGTACAGAAATTTCCCACACAACTTTCATGTTAGGGCTTTCTCGCCTTTCTTCAAAGGAGTTTAACCTCTTTTTCTGGGCTGCCTTCTTTTAAAGGAGACCCCTGATTCTCAGGAGCAGTTGTTATTTTCAGGTAGAGTTGGTGTGGCTGTTTGTTGAGTCTGTAAAGTTGCTCTGTTTAAATGACTTCCTCTAGTATGACAGGCTTGTGCTCCACAAGCAAGACAACCACTGTTTGGTCTTGTCAGTCAACTCACATTTTCACACAAGTAATATTTTTGTTAGTATTGGGCATTTCTATTTAATTTATTTTGTACTATCTGATCATCAACAAAATCCCTGAGCTCTTTTGTCATCATTATATTTATAATGATATGTTTTGAGCCAAGCATGAGTATCAGATAGAAACTGTGTGAGAATGTTTGTGATTTCCTGGGAGGGCAATGCTTTCAATTAAGTGATGGAAAAATAGTAAAGAAAAAAACCTTTTACACCTAGTTAGGAAAATAATTTATTTCTTAATGTGTATTATTTACTGTCTGTCCACTCCATAGAGTTGTGCTGTAGATCCTTACCCCAGTTCCATCAACCACCATCACTGGGTGGATCTTTACTTCAACCTCATTCTCCTGTGGCTGCTGGAAGTTCCCCACGAACCAGCAAACTAGGGATCCAGTTAATGTATTTCTCCATGGCCATAGTAGTGGATTCACCACTTCAGAAACATGAAAATCTGGATATTCATTCAGCGTTGTCCAAAAGATAGTCTGTATTATCTGATGAAGGAAATGTACTTAGAGAAAAATGTAAGGATGTAAGGTAAATCATAAATGCACCATAATGATTTTAAACACCAAAAAAAAAAAAAAAAAAAAAATTACGACTAATAGAAACTTCGATAACATTTCTTGAAATATTTGATTATGCTACCCTGATTCTTTGTGAAAATGTCTTCAGAAGAAAAGTCTGCAAATGAAAATGTATGGTTCTACTAGATACTAAATATCACAACTTAACTACAGAAGCACTGATGTTCCAGCTCCTGAGATTATATCATGCTAGAGACACCTGGTCTTGTGACTAGGGCTCCCAGGATCTACAACTATAGATATAATAGCATATTATCTATGACTCTTTGGTTTTCAGCTCACAAATTAATACTGCCAATAACCTTCTCTATTCTGTACTTTCTCTCTCTGACACTTTTGCCTACTACTGGCACCAAGTTCTGTGTCCTGTCTCTACAGGAGGATATTACTTTAATCACCAAATTTTTATTCTTACTGCTATTTTAATATTATAATCCTGATGATTTTACAGGGTGTACTCACTTAATCCTGCACATGGAATGTCTGACCATCGAAACTCTATGATCATTATGAAAGTTGTCTCTTGAAGGCACAGGGAAGAAGATGTTACAAAGCAAGGACTTGTCTGCTTGTAGTTATCCCAGGGTAAATAAAACAGGAAAAGAAAGTAGTCTGGAATAGTTATGCAGCTCAAACTCAGTACAGCAGAAACATAACCTTCACAAGAGGGAGACTAGCAAAGACAGAACAATATGTGTGATCGGGGTAGTGTGGTTTTATTGAGTATAATAACTTCAGTTTTCTTTGGAACCCTGGTATGCAAGATCCCACCACAGGATGTGTATGCTGGTGGTCTGTGAGACTGTGCAGATCTCTCCTGCATTGTCAGAGCTCCTTGGCATGAGACATTGACTGCCCTGATATAAAGCAAAGCCCTAGGCATATCTGCCATTCCAACAGCTGCCAGAGTCTGGAAAAGCTGCATTAACCAAAATAGAAAAGCTCGGAAGTCCAAGGATCTGCATTGCAGGTACAGTGGCAATAGCTTCCACTTAAGGGATCAAAGGGCTCAAAAATGAAAGTCATTTGACTTTGAACAATCTCCATCTGTTCTTGCTAAAAGGAACCAAAGAAGAAAATTTCAAATTTCTTACTGTATTTAGCACAAAAGGTGTATGTTCCCTTGGCTGGCTTTCTTAGATTTCCAATACAAAAAACACTTCAATAAAACAGTGCAAAACTGCCATAATTTTAATCCATACTTATCCATATTTTTCCTTAGTCTATCAGGGGTTAGAACACTTCCTGTTGTAACTCACCCGCACTCTAACTGCATGTGTAGTATAGCATCGAAAATGGTGCCATTGTATGTCATTTGGGGCTTCATATTTATTACTTTGCAGCATCAGTTGTGCTCACTTTGCAAGCAAAATATAGTTTATTTACTTTAAATGCCAAATCTGCAAATTCAGCTTGGGAGCTTGGAATAACAGTTTCTTTTTGGAATTATTTTTTAACCCTGGCAACAAAAGTTGAGAATTGGCAGAAATTTCCACAGCTCAGTTGAAGAAATCCACTGGTCCAAAGCCTAAATAGAGAACATATTTCAAAATATTATGGATTATGTGTGAACTAAAAAGGATTGTGCTCTAGTCACTATGGTGATTCAGAACCAGTTGAACTATAATAATATAAAGTTCTAAAATATATTTGTATCAGCCAAGTGAGCAGTTTTCATTTGGGATACTTGTACAAGAAGAGAGAAGCAAATTCTGTTGTTACTTTAAGTCTTTTATTACTCCATGATTGAAACTGAATTTCTGTGGACTAACCAGTGTAACTGTGATCACATGCAAAACTGTGAAGTAAAACTCAGCATTGATGTGAATGATGATCTAAATTACACTCCTTGATCATTTATAATGTCTTTTTGATCAACCAACACTTGATGAACTTATCAATGCTATTCACATCCTGACCCAAATGATTGCCTAGCATATGTAGCCATTTATTCCAGGCTGTATTTTAATGAATTTGTCTTCAAGTGGGTTACTTGAACCTCTTTTTTTTTGCACTGTACTCTTAACAGTGTTGTGCAGTTTAAAGAATTTGGTCTGAAGGCTGAAGGGCAAAAGGAATTAAAGAAGACAAGATAGAGATGATAGGATAGGGAATAAGATACGAAGACTGAAATCTGTTTAATTTTAACTAGGTACCAAATGGTATCTTTAGAAGCTCTTCTGCCATATCCTTTGCTTATGTTAGAAATCCAAATGTAATATTCACCTCTGAAGGAGAGGTGAATTATTTCTTGGGTCTCAGCCAGTAGTGTTTTGGGTAAGATGGACTGCCTGCCAAATTAAAAAGCAAAGAAACAAAACTGATCTTGGGAACTTTTATATTTCATGTACTGATATGATATTATTATTGGACTAAATGCAGAGCTGTGTGCAAAGAGACATACCTCTCTGTTTAGGCATCCAGTCCAACATAGCAGACTACAAAAGACTACTCCATTAATTGCAAAATATATTGCTCTCACTAGCAAGACCAACGAGACTGATCAATCCTCCTCAGCAAAGAAAAATCAGACAGTCTAAAATGCTGGTATGACAACTACGTATAGTTTTGGGCATAAGAAGCGCAATGACGATAGCAATAAAAATCCCCATTTATGGAGCAGTTTATCAAACAAACATCTCAAGGCAACACACAATAAAAACATAAGAAAATAAAATCAAACAGACCTATAGACTTGATTGAAAGGAAATTATTGATCCTTATTCCTAAAAGCATAATGAAAAAACCCCTTCATCTCTTGAGGTTTAGCTGAAAAAAAAATCTTCATCTCTTGAGGTCTAGCATAAAAGTTAGCAATCTGCTTTGGAGGCCCAGTAATAACATCCTGGAGACTGTTTCTTTTCTTGTTGATTCTAGATTTCTTCTGACTTGGCGCAGGTAGGGTGCCTGAAACAGTAGGTTGAAACTGATTTAGAGAGTATGGTTACCACCTTCTAGTCCAAAAAGTAATTAATGCCTTAAATTTGAGGAATAGTGCAAGAATTCAGCTCAGATAATTTCTGATTCTTCAGCTATTTTCTCTCCTTTTTCTATATGCTGTCTTCTGTCTGCTTCAGATGCATGCAGGAGGCTCTACTATATGACTGTCCAAGTCACAAAACAGTTCTGTCCTTTTTCTTGCTTTCCCAGTCCCAAGTCCTTTCTGTTGATACTGGGATTCCTGTCATGTATCCAGCCGCATGGTACAAATTTTGGCTGTTAACCCAAGTACATCCATTCATCCATTCATCATATGCAAGAGTAGGCACACTAGAGACTGTGTCAGTTTTTCTCTTGGTAGATATGGTAAGTGAAGACAACTTAAATATAGAAAATGTCGTTGGTAATGACTCATTCCACTGTCTACCAACATATACATTGGGAGGAAAAAAGTTCCTTGAAAGGAATAAGAATGAACAAAGTCATTCTTGTAACTTGTAACTTAGAGTGAAGTACATATTAGTCAACAGGGTCTTCAAAAGAAAAGATTAGTATATGGAAACCAGAGTTTGATTTATGCTTTATGTTTCACTATCATAAGCAAATTTCATTAGCTAAAAATATAAAGCAAAAATACACACAAGACTTTTATGCAGTGACTTTCTCAACAGAAAGGGAATTAATAAATATTCACAAGGCTGGTAAACTTATTCAGCCAGGTTCTAAATAGGTATATTTAACAACTGAAAAAACTTTATATGGAATGTAGTTTTCCCATTCAGATATCAATTCCTATAATTTGATAGAGACATATCTTTAAAAATTATTTACTGTAATACTGTGGGCCAAGCTGTGAAATAAAAGTCTATCACTGACGATTCTAATTTGAGTAGTTGTTCCTGCCCAGAAGAGTGTAGGATTCTTCCCAGAACACTTGAAAGAACACTGGGCAGGTATGCATTTTGGAAAGAAGAAGCTGTGATCAGTAGGCTTTACTGCTTGGGTATCTTTGCTTGGGTGTTTGGAGTTTTGGGGAGGCTGGGGAGAGGGTGTGTGTTTGGGTTTGGGGGCACTTTTTTCATGCCTTAAAACCCCTTAAGCAAGTTTTTTCCTGACAATATATTGAATTTTGAAGCTGCAGCTACTCACATATTCTAGTTATGTTTACTTTTATGGATACCCCCTCATAAATCCAACAGGATAATAATAATAAGTGTAATGACATAATAAGGATAATATTATGACATGATAAGGATAACTGCAAATTTTTTTATTTTTAACTTTCAGTTAGTTGTGGTTTTAAAAAAGCTCATGCAAGTAAGCTAACAAATAACAATCTACCACCAGTAGTGTTACAAGTCATTATTGCCGAGGACTTCTATGGATTCCCTATTGTACAAAAAAATGTATATGCAAATATTTGTTGTGAGAAAGAACCTTGAATAGAGTTCATTGTAATTATTTTATTATTTGGAGTGTGAAGTCATGAATAACGAGTCTTCACTGAATACAGAATATGATAACAATTTTCTTTTTCACGTTTCTAATTTTGTAATTCTTTGCACTGGTTTTACTAGTTCAATTGATAAGGAAGACTTTGAGCCGTAAGGTCCTGAAAAGTGCGTCAGAACCAATCATTGATACTTTTGAGTGTAAGTTAATATTTATCTTATTACCACTGGGGTCTAGGAGGAGCAGTTCTGTATTTAGACAGAAAGCAAATACAATTTCTAGACAATTAAGTCCATCTAATTCATATATTTAGACAGCATGGATACTGTCTCACCAGGAACTGGTGGAGTGGGAGCTCCAACCATACCCTCTATCCACGGCTCAGAACTCTGAAATAGATATACTGTAAGGAAAAGAGCTAGAATGAGGATCTGATGAGTAGTACCTCCAGAATGGCCATAGGAACAGTTACAGGGCTTCCTGCAATAGCAAATTGAGACCACTGAGAAAATGGATACTGATAGCTGAATTCATTCAAGTTTCTAGATGTTACAAAAGTATATGGAGTCCCTTGGTAACGACCCGAAAGAACTTCCATCTTCCCTTCAGGCAAACAAAAGCATATTTCCTTGACAGGTAGCAGTGCCTGACATAGAAACCAAAGCTTTCTTGGCTCCATGATTCACTAACTTCCATACCATGAAACACAAAGAGTGGGACAGAATAAATTGACAGGACACCAAGTCCAGAGACTGCCAAAGACTTTGTCCTAGGTTTTATGGGTCCCGGTCACACAAAATCAGCCAAAGCAAAACTGAATCCAGTGCTTCCTGAGGCTGAAGGTCAGCAGATGTGGCTTTACATCTCATCTGTGATACCAGTGCAGCTGGAGAAGCCTGTGGGCTAACCAACTGCTACAAGCTTCCTTTGTGCCTATCCCTCACATGTATCATGGATTTGGCAATCTATGACCATCAACCTTTCAAATGGTTCAGGTGGCTGTCTAAACCCTAAACTGATTGATGAAGAGGCTGTAGGAGTCTCTGCCAGTTCCCTAACAACAACAAAAAAAAGGCAACCCTCATTTCCCTGCTAAATGAGATGTCTGTGCCAACTATCAGGTGCAATGAATAAGCAATAAACTCAATAGATCTTTCCATCCATATCCTTTCCCTCAGGTTCAGCAGTCATTGACATTTTTCTCATGTTTGCTTGAACAATTTGTTACCTTGAGTTGTCTTCATTT
Source organism: Coracias cyanogaster (assembly GCA_033124195.1). Lineage (NCBI taxonomy): Eukaryota > Metazoa > Chordata > Aves > Coraciiformes > Coraciidae > Coracias > Coracias cyanogaster. Next base: position 66,317 of record JAVSBS010006515.1, on the reverse strand, counting down.
GTATGAACCCAGACACTGCATAGAAATAATGCTGAGTGAACAAAGGTATCTGTAAAGTCATCACCATTGACAAGTTTCATCAAGCTGATCAGTCCAGACTACATTAACTCTGTTGTGTGAATTCTGTCTGAGTAGGACAGTTCAATCCTAGAAACTGTTCACTAGAAAAAGAAGACAGATGACTATCCACACAAACCATGCTTAAGGCAGGTGGCAGTCTAGAAAAAAAGCTGGTAATAAGTGCAAAGAGTGCGTTCTTTTGTTCAGCAATTTAAAGCAAACATTCATACAGAAAAGCCTATAAATAGGTTTGAGTTCTCCAAATCTGATAATAAATTTCACTTCTGTAGATAGTAGATAGAGGCACTTGCAAAAGAGCAAATATGTTATACTAAATGTAATGAATAAACATGCTTTTTTCCCCTCATCAAGACAATTTACGATATTAATTTTGTAAAAAGCTTTTTACTGAAAGCATATTGTAAAATACTAATTCTTGTGGCTTTGGACCAGTGTGTAATAAGCTTCTGTAGAAAAGTGGTTGAGTTTTATCTAATTTGAAGCCAATGGAAGAAACAGATTCTTGAATGTATTTTGCAGCAGTTGCAAGCATTCACCTAATTACTTAAACATTCATTAACATTTGTTAAGTACCCTTGCTGGAATATTAGTCACCATCAAGAATTACTATGCTGACTGTGTGTACTGATAGTCGGAAATTTTACCTCTGGATAGATTAGAAAGATTGCAATAGGTTTTCCTTACCTTTCTGATCTAAATACACTGATGTGAACAAACTTCTATTAACTTCAGTAATGTGTTAAAGGAAATTGTGTTTCAAATATCTGGGACTGTTCTCTAGTTCTGCCCCTCTGCAAAAGTTTTATGGAGATTTGTTTAGGCTGGCTGATAGGACATACTCAGAATAGTAGCAAGTGTAATAAGAAGGGGTGCTCTCAGGTTTTTGCTGAGGCAGCGTGGTTATGAAGGAGCAGATCCTGGCCCACCTGGATGTTGTCTTTGGCTTAGCAGCAGTGGATCCAAAATACTGACAGGAAACAGACAGCCTGTATAGATGTAAGATATCAGCTATTTTAAAGATGACAATTTGCTTTTTTCTATTTTACACTAGAAAAAAAGCAATGCTTCACCAAGGAAAATCTTATATAACAAAATTCAGTTTGACAGAGTTCAGCCTGGGGTCTCCTAGGTTATGACTTTGTAGGACCATCAAGAAAAAAAGACTGGTTTTGCTCCGTTGGGTTTGATGGAGTTGTGCAAACATGCAGTGTTTCTTTTATGAAGTCATTCATACCCTGCCATGGTAGTCATGCTGATCCAATTGGTTGGAGAAAAAGTAAAAAATTTTCTCTCACTCCAGAAGTCAGAAGTATTTACAGAAGAGATGTTCATATTTAGTGATGATGTTTTCAGAGACCTTTTTTGTTTGGGGCTTGAAATAAAGCATGTGCTACAAAGTACATACAATGGCTTAATCACAAGTCCTTTCTGTTAATGACAGCTTACATACTAGATTCCAGAGACTTTCTGCCCCAAGGGAGATAGTTGTCACACGTATAGTTTGAGAAATCTACACTTTGATAATGCTCTATTTTGAAAGGTAGAGGTCCTTTAATGACTGATTTTATTTTTAAAAACACTTCTATTTATAACTTTACTAATGTCCTCTTTTAATATATCTCCTTTTGCAGTATAAGATCTTTTTAATGACAATGAAACATATGTGCAATGTTTATGATCTGATTTAATGCCATTTTAATATGAGAAAGTTACTAAAATATGAATCATATTGCAGTTAACAAAAAAAATGAGAGGAATTGTGGAAACAAAGGTCCAGTCATAAAGCTGTGGCTCTTTAATGCAGAAATATTTATTTTGTGATGCTATTAAATGAGTCACAAGGACCAATCTTTATTAACTCTTTATCAAGGCCTGTACAGGAGGAATGAGATTCAGACTAAATATGTACAATGTGTGGGACTCTGCATTTGCATTTGAGCCTTATGTAAAAACTGGATCTCAAATTGCTTGATGGAATTGAATAAAATTCAAACTGACTACAATGCAATACATGAGTTCACAGTCATTTGTTCATGCAGTTGACAGAACATTTAAAAAGAGGCTATCAAAGCAGTAGGTGCTGTGATACATGACACACCTGTGAAAGCAGCCACCCCTAGTTTAGGGTTTGAAAGCCATGAGGGCAGACTCCAGGGTATGTAGGTAGACTAAGGAAGAGAGAGGAATGGGAAGCTGAAGTAGCTAGGAGTCATTTAAGCTAACTCTTATCATTTTGGTAGCTTTAGTTAGTACCCGGAGGTATCACCGTTGGCACCAGTACAGACAAACCAATAAGGGGAAAGAAGGAGGGGTGCATACCAAGAAGGAAAATATTTTTTTGTTTGTTTTTTTGTTGTGCATAGGTCCATCAAAACCTGGCAGCTTGCAGTGATGGGAAAGCTACATAATATAATAAAGCTTGGTAACCAGCATGTGTGATTGAACAGACCAATGAAGAGATAACATTTGAAAGCTTTACAGCTTGGAAAGCTGTTAGCAAGCTGGTGTCCCCTTCATCATTTTTAATTTTACTTTTACTGCCCTTCATTTGCTTTGACGGGTTGATGTTGCCATGGTGCAGTTGAAATTCTCATAAAAGTGCTGTTACCCTTTCAAGATGGCTATTTTTTCCTAGGGTTTATACCACATTTTATAGTTATGTCAGAAGGTTTACTTCATTTATGAATTCTCCAAGCTCTGAAACTGCTCTAAACATGCCGGGTTGCAGTTCAACTTTTGCCTTTTAATTCATGAGATTTAACAACTCCTACATCAGGTTGTTATATACCTACATAATTAAAGAACTCATTTTAAATATATCCTTTTATTAATAAGGGTAAATAACATTTTAACTTGTCCCTCACCTCTTTGATCTGTAGTTTCATTAACAACAACAAAAAAGCCTTTTCTTTTTTTCTGACTAAAGCTGTATGATTCCATTTTACTCTAATCCCCCAACTTTTAAATGATTTATCTCATGTAGGAAAATAATTTTAAAAGGTTTTTCTACTCCCTATGAAATACCATGTCCAATGTTCACAGAGCTACTATTATGCTTGCAGTGGAAGTTGATTCATGTGAGATGTGGATTGGTCCCATGGCACTTTTGCAATCACAATTAATTGCCCCTTTGCTTGCTCTGTAGGAATTCAGGTTATGGATCTGTGGAGTGAAACTCTTGTCAATGGTGTTGTGAGTTAAACTTTTTGCAAGCTATTTTTTAGAATGAATGTACATGTTTTAATAAACCTGGAGGCCTGTTAGGAACTGTGGCATATGACCCTTACTCAGTGTGAACAGACCACTTTCACAACTTCAGTGGAACTTTGGTGTGGGATAGGATGGAAAATGTGAGAAGAGACTTCTCTAGAATTTACATTAAAGTCTAGAAAAATTGTTCAGGAAGGATAGGCCCTGTGAGAGCAGCTCTTGAGATTTGTTCAATAATTACCATTTCTGATATTGTTTTGGAAAAAAACGTTATTTTAATAAGTGCACCATAGCTGGCCTGGTGGCTAAATGAAGAAAGGAAAGTTTCAGACACGACTCTCTTGAGCTGGTATTTATTGCCTTCACCAAAATTACGAGCAAAAATTAGAAGCTCCGATTTTGCTGTCTCTTTCAAAAATCCCTCCTGTAGGGCTCTGAGAAAGTTATTTAGCAGTATTGTTAAAGGTAGCACAAACTAATCCAGAGACAAATGTTAGTTGCACTTGGAGATAATTTTTGAATAAACAAAAATTTAGAACTTCTCAGACGTGGTCTGGTACAATTTCTGGCACTAACATAAGATTAAATGAGCAAACAGCAGTCAAATGTCAAATAGGAGTCAACAAGTGAACAGAGTAAGACCCAGTTTTGGCCTCTCACTATTAAAGGTAGTATCACATGAATAAACTCTTGTGAATACCTTACTGGAAAAATGTGTTGAAGAGCAACAGTTAGGCGTAATTTCCTGATGTTTGGGGAAAACTAAACAAAATCTCAGATATCTATACCTGGGAGATCTACACTGTATAATGTGTAGTCCGGTTTACTTGACTAGTACTTTCATATACTGTCACAAATATATATATTTCTGCATAGCACAAGGACTGTTTCCTCACATATGACTGAGTTATATCCTCTAAGCAACAGAAGACCTCAGCTAGTTTTTCTGGAGTTATTATGCAACGAAGTAGTTTCCTGAAAATTTGAATGATACATTTAAAACTCTGGAATTTAGAAGAAAGTTTGTCTTTGAAAAGCAGATTAGAAAATTGCATCTAGGTGTATGAGTCGTCCTGAATAAGAAACTTATTTTGCTCCCATTTGCGGTTGTAATTCAGGGAAGAGTAAAAGAGCAGTGAAAAACAGATGTTGTTGATTCAAAGGCATTATTACAGTATGACATGGGGTTTTTTCCTCCTAGGTTAATAAGCTTGTTATCATGACCCTTTCCAGAGTCCTATGTAGCTCTATATTGTTATTTTATTTTAGCTGAATGACAGTTTAAATGTAATTGTTATCATGATCTGTTCTAAAAACTGTATCATTTTGGTTTGGTCTCTTGTTAAATACTTTCCTCCTTAATTGCCTTTTCTTTCAACCAAAAGACTTATTAAGGGCAACCACAACACAGCTGAAAAGCAATTCATTGTATCAGTCACAGACTCTCATAATGGAGCACCTTAATAAGTGCAAGTTCTGTACTTCTTGAAGGCACAAGATAAATTAGGTTCATAGTCCATTATTTGAACAAGGGTATCTGACTTATGGCAAATCTATCTGAAAGAGTATTGTAGAATTGTATTTTATCTTTCAGAAATGTGTTTTCTAAAAGTAAGATATTTACTTCTGTTGCAGTAAAGGATTTAAACAGAAGAATTTCTCTCTAATGTTTGTTGAATCATACCAGAATGATGGGGTAGAACAGAGTGATACATCAACCAACCAATATGAAAAAGTTAGTGTTGTGTTTTATTTCAGGAGGGAAGGCAGAGCACGAAATGCCCAATGGTTTTGCCAAGAGCACTCTCTCTTCCTTATTTACCAGGCTATATATACAATGAAGGTGACAGCACTCTTAAACTTTTTTTCTACTGCTGAAATTTATGGATGTGCACATTTTCTTTTGCAAAGAATATCGCAACAACAATGCTGGAAACTGCATTTCTCTAGCTCAGTAGAACAGCTATAACATAAAGAGAAGCAAGGCAGTTGTTTGGTGGATTGTTTTGTTGTTTTTTTTCTGTAGATACCCTATAAGTTTGTCCTCATTGTAAGGTACAGAGCTGAGAATGGGTGAAAATGGAAAGCTGGCTTTCTTTGCAAGACTGGTTTGATTTTTTTTTTTTGCTTTTCCTTGCTGTGTAGTAACAGCTAACAAGTACCACAGGTAGTATTTACTCTGGTGACCACTTTCTAATGGGGAGTCTTCTACCATAAGCATTGAGCTTACACAAAGAACTCCTTTTTGGGTATCTGTCAGGCATCATCAGACAATCACTGGGCTTTAGTATGACCTGGAAGGGGTTCAGACTTACAGTTTATCATCCAAGAAATGCTATAATGCACTGAAATTTCCTTACAAGTTCCTTTGGTATTTGTTTAAATTACACAATCAGATTCAATCTTTTTATGCAAACACTTGCTCCTAATCTTTACCAGAAGTGTCAAGAGATCAGTCAAACCTTTCTTGATCTGCATCTAGGATATTGGTAAGAGTTGAGACAATCAGTTACTCTTTATACAAATTTTCTTAAGGTATAAATTAACAGGAGGTTTACTGTGATTTTTGATCCTGTCTTACTAGTCCTTTAATTCAACTGCTTCAGTGTCCTTTGTTGGCATTTTGAACTCCTACTCCTGGAGTAATACTATTTCATTTAGAATAAATAGATGAGGTATTTGGTAAAAAAAAATGTGTTTAAGATTTAGCTCTCCATTCTTGCTATGCTATCTACTATTACTACACTGTAATTCTTTGTACAATTTTATTTTCTAAATACTGAACTGATGAACTGTGCTCAGTCACTGAGAGTCTCCTTGATCCTAGTGAGAAGACATTCTGTAGACCTACTGCCAAGTGTGAGGTAAAGTGGAGACTTAGAAACAAAAGCATGGTAAGTTGGTAAACCCTGGCTGCAAATGGGTCTAGTAGACCTAGGGTTTCATAAACACCACACTGTTAAAAGGAGTTCTGTGGTGCAGTTTCTCCCTGCCATGGATACGGTGCCTACCCAACCAGTTGGAGATAAGGGACCACATAAATCCTTTTGCTAAAGCAGCTTTAATTCAGAGTAGTGGATATGTTATCTTCTAGGCAGTTATAATGATTATTGGAAAATCTTCAATAGAAATGATATATGTGGAAGCAGGGAGCAGGAAGACCAAGAAAAGCCTTAAAGCTGCTGCTCCCAGCTGAGTTGCTACTGAGTGCCTTTCTCATCTTTCTTTCTTGAACAAGGGGACAAATTCCAGCTCTTTCCTAAATACTCAACCAGATGCTGTGCTACTGTCACACCTTCAGTGTTGAACTCCGTTTCCTTTGAGTTCCAGATACAGCATCAGGATCTGTAAGTGAAATTAGGAGGCATGTAAATCCATGTATAATTATTGCTGTTGTTGCAAGACATCTGACATTTAAAATTTATATTTATGAAGCCACCTTGGGAACAGACCTCCCAAGTTGTGAGAATAATTAACACCTCCCCTTCTTGAGACTTCTGATTTGCATGCGGCACTCCCTTTAGTATTCCTCTATAATTTGAGTGCCTCCTGGGTCAATCTGTCTATCTTCTTTGTGCTTTCCACTGGTCCAGGACAGCAATAACCAGACAACACTTCTTCTTAGTGTTGGTGCTTCAACCCATGGGACTCTTCTATAATGCAGGTTTGCAGTAAGTTCATCTTTCTGGCTTCTAAAAATATATTTTCACCAACCAAGGTTTCAGTTACAGTGCTGGACTGTCCCATGTCCTGGAGAGATAGATGCATCTTAGAGAGATTTGGGATGAAAAATGGCTTTCTGAAATGAGATTATGATGCCTGCAGCATTGCAGCATGATGAACAAACAGGTCTAAAATGAACGTGACCGCTAGATACCTCACAGTTTGCAGTTACAATAATGAATTTTTCACAGCAAATTTCATGGAGAACCCTCTTGAATATACTAGTAAAGACAGTTTCCAAGATGCAAGGAAAGTCTCCATAAAGATTACAGCCTAATGTCTAGCACTTAGGGACATTCCAGTAGGAGTACTACTTTTATTAGACTTTCATTAAGCTTACTCATAGTAATAGAGATTCTTTCTCTGATGTGGAAATGTTGCCACAACTTCTTACAGCTCTGAGTGTTTATTACTACCTCTTGAGTAATCCCTTTCTCAGAAGGGACTGAGGCCTATTGTTTCAGCACATTTGTATATTGACAATTTTAGTGGATCTGTGATGTGGTTGATATGGCATTGCTTCTGCAACTACTTCTACTGACATCCAATATCAATACTATGATACAACACAGAAGAAAATATGTGGTATCATGATGGGAACAGAGGCAACATTTTTGCTGGAAAAGATTTTTTTTGGAAAAATATCACTAGTGTTGATTTTCCTTCAAAAACTTAACAAATGAAGCATTATATTTGCTGTATCAACGATACAGACCTCATCTTATGATTTAAGAGCATCCTGTTGACCTCAGTCATATTAACTGAATGTCTCTGTATCATAAATGGCAACATTAGGATCACAATGGTTGAACATAGGTTCAGCTCTGCTAGATCTAGCCTTCTGTTTTACGTGCACATGATTGTTCATGTAGTGGGCGCTGTGATATGGAGCTTTCTACACTAGAAACAGTAATACTAGGTAGACAGTGTTTGTTTGTTTGTTTGCCTGAAATACAGGCTTCTCTGGGTTGGGACAGTGATAAGAGATTTTGGGGAAGATCAGTGTTTAGATGTATGAATGTTCATTTTGCATGATTTTGCTAGGCTGCTCTAAATGAAATACACATTAGTCCAAACAGTAAATACATGGAATTTGTCCTGTTTCATGTCTGAATCCTGGGATAGTAATTTTGTTTTTCCTTTCCAGCGCCTATTTTATTTTGAAGTGTCTGAGCCTGGTTTTATATCCAAGGCTTCCTAACATTGGAGCTTGGGGATCCTGGATGTGTGTTTCTGGTGAAGATTTTTTTCTTGAGAGAAATTTGTCATAAATAGCTGGGTGGATTCTAGTGCAGCTGAAGTGTCTGATACCAAGGCAAATAACTGCTTGAAAATGATGGCCATGAAATGCAAGTATATTGCAAATCACTCAGCTGCAGAGTCTTGGAATAAGAGCACTGCAGAGCTGATGTATGGACTGATGTTGTCATTTAATGTGGTTTCCCAGCAAACCTTTCATAAAATTCATGACTGTAGCTGACCTCTGTTACTGTGCTCTTCTTAGGGGGAAAAAAAGGCTATAACCCAACTCTCTACAGCAGTGCATTGAAAAGTGATGTGTGATGTGAAGCAAGGTGAGAGGAATCATGTTCACTTCACCACAGACACTAAAGGTAAGCCTGTAGTCAAACAGTTGATTAAATGTCACAGCATACTCAATAGTCTTTCAGGCTGACAAGGTTCTATTCTGACCAGCTTTAAACTAGGAGACTGATTCAAATCACATTTTCTACCAGCTTTACTCTATTGCTAGTGTTGCTTTTCACCTATGAAAATAAAAGCAGAATCAACCATCAACTGCCAGCAGAAAACGCACAGCTTCTTTATGTTATTACCATCACACAATACAAGAAGAGACACAGTTTATAGTACTTTGCACTTGTATTAGATATAGTTATTCAGCTTCTGGTATATGCATGGCTGTGAGTGCTGATGTTTCCTGAAATCAGGATTCTGGCCTGTACTAGAAATTCTTGGCTTCTTTTGTAAAAACTGTTACACTATTTTTCACTCCCACTATAACTTACAGTCTAGGGACAGTTGCTGATGTATGTGAAGTTAATGAATCCATAGCAGGCTGAATCGGGGGAAAAGGACTGGATTACATGGTCATGTCTGAGCCACCTCCAGAGGCAGCTGAAAGCAGCGCATATGGAGGAAAATATAGAAGCTAGAAGTGTTCAGGTACCATGAAAATGTGAAGACAGGCAAAGAGTGTCTAGATACCATATTTAAAAGGGAGGGGAGACAGCTGCTGAAGAAGCCCTTGTTTTCTTCCTTCCTCTGTGTAAACTGGTAAATCAAAATCCACCTCTCATTTCTATCTTCTTGTCTATCAGCTTCCCACCTTCCTCAGTGTACCTTTTTAAATTATGAGAGCTGAGAAGACATAGTCTTTTATATGCAAGATGATTCCAATATTTTGGAAAATGGAAAATTAAAAGCTACAAATGCTCACCTTTGTCACCATCGCCGACTAAAAATAATTTAGCCCGTTCATTTCCTGAGACCAAATTAGTACACAAATATGTGCATAGTGCTTTGTTTGCAAATGAATCTCTACCATTCTGATGAAAATTACTTCTGAATACAAATTGAAGCTACTGTGTGTCTCCTGATCACCTGTCTAATCTTCATACCCACACTATCTATCAGCAAGGCATGCCACATTGTGTTTACTTCTCTAGGAAGGTGATGAATTAGTCCCTAAAGGTCTGTGGCACGGTTGAGAGCAATTGATTTCTTCTCCCTGACTCCACCTTGTATCCTCTGGTGCATGTGTCTGTGTGCATGTTTATATAATGAGGGAAGTAAGGCAGGAAGAAGATGTAGAAAAGAGCATTTCTTCTTAGAGGAAAGGAGTACCTCTTTTTCTAGTTCATTGATGATGAGTTAATGATATAGGGTTTACCTATTGACCAATGTGTCAAAGGTTTTTTCAAACAGCTACCAAAACTCCTCCCTAGTTGTGATTTGGTAACATTGTGGCAAGTGCAAGGAAGAGCTTCAACAGTTCCATCCCATTTCTAGCTGAAACAAGCTGTACAAATAGTAATACGGTGCAATAGTGTAAAAAAAAATTTTAAAATTTTTATTTATTAATTCTACTTCTCTCTGGCCTTCATAGTCCCTGCCTGTTGTTTTATTTACTCCATAACTATTCTGGTTCTGTAGCTATTTCCTTTAGCTTGTACCAATAAGGTTAGTCTAAGGACAAGATATTCCTTCCAGAGTTGTGAAAACAGTAACAAGTAGGCTGTGTAAATACTTCTTTTCTTCTGTATCATTCTGAAAATCTAGCTTGGGGAAAAAAAAAAGAAAGTCTTATTCAGATGAAGATTTAGGTCCTAAATTCAGATTTTGATGTTGTCATCATCTGTTTGATGGCTCTGGAGTAAATTACAACAGAATAGTTGAAAGATGGCCTAGAGCCATGCCCATATAAGTTGTAATTCTGCAGGCTATGACCGTTTTTTATAGCCACTAAAATGTATGGGACGTAATTTTTTTTTTCTGTTTTGCTGTATTATTTTTTTCAAGAATTTCACATCATTGTTTCTATTTTTTAAAAATGTCTTCATTCATAAATAATGTTATGGGCCTTGCATCATGCTAGAATCATCCATACTTTGTTAGGACATTAATACAAGTGTCATAGTTATGTATACTGTTCTAAATGTTTGCTCCATGAGGGTAGAGGATTTTAACATCCAGCCAGAACAACTGATTAATAGAAATGAAAATAGTGGTACCACACTCAGCTCCTCTTTCTCTTTCTTCCTCCGGACAATATAAATGCGTGGTGGTGCTAAATGCCTTCATTCATAAGTGAGTACAATAAAGATTAGTCTTTAATTATTTCTGGCATATGTCCTTTAAATTCAAAGTCTGTAAATCGCAATGGGCAAAGGGTAATATGTCTTAACAGGTTACACCTCTCAAAGGATTTGTTGATTGACATCAAAATTGTTTCCCCTCCCTCTCTTCTGACTGACAGAATGGCAGGTGTGAAGTGATGGCAGTGTGCTGTAATAATGTGTCAAAAGACCTTAAATCAAGACTAATGTGGCTTCAATGATAAGCTCCCAAACGTTTGTGTGGCAGAAAATGGAACTGTAGGGCAGATTCATCTTGGGACTATTATATCTTTGCACTTTCTAAAAGTGCTTTTTAGTTAGGGTCCTTGGATAATTATGGGGTAGCAGTTTTCTTCTGCATTTCTTCTTACAAAGTCATGAGGAGAAGAAAACTTCCATGTTTACTACTGTGAAAAACTTATATCTGGTGGGTTTTTTGCACAGTGATCTTTCAATATAAATGTAATCTAGAACCTGAAATAGATAAAAATATACTTGTTTCAGCAGCTACTGATGGTCACTCCTTTGAACAAAACTCAGCATTTAATGATGAAGAAACCGTAGAAAGGCAGCGAGCAAAAATACGGGTGAATACACAGGGAGACAGTTGCATGTAAGCCACTGCTGAGGTGCAGTTTGTACAGAATTTCCTGACCTACAGGGAACCTGAACTCACAGTTGAAAGAACAATATGTCATTAAATCTCTATTTTATTCTACAAAAGTGGGTCTTTGCATGCACTAACACAAAAAATTGAACAAAAAAGCACAGCAGCTGCTGAAAGTCCAGTCAATTGATGATACAAAAAAACCCAAGAGATTGTGTAAGGAGTCCAGTGATGATCTGAATTCTGCCCTAAGGGTCAGACGGATGTCCTCTGACCTTTCCAAAGTTTCAGCTCAGGGCCTTATTCTTCAGGTTTTGTGTTTGAGGGTACTTGAGCAGAGTACTTAAGAGTACCAAATGCAATTTTTTTGTGTAGAAAACTCAAAATGCTCTTACACATTGTTACAAATGTCTCTCGAGACAAGAGATTTTGCATTTATTGTACAGGTTTAGCCAGAATGTTGTAAGAATTTTAATGAGGAAAAAATGGCAGTCCTGTTGGCTATTTCTTTGGAAATGAATCTGTGAATTAAAACTGTAGGTACTCTGAGTATGAACACCAAAGAGAGGCAAATTATTGCTTTGACCTTAGACAACATTCACTATGGGCAAGAAATGAACCATTTTTGCAGGGCACGTGGAAGGAACTTCCAATAATTCCTCATGTGCCATTCCTGACCTGTGAGAAAACAGAGGGTTTAGGTTATGAGGGCTATCTACATAAATTAAAACAAAGATAAAACAAATTAAGGTCTCCATGTTTTTATGTGTGGCCTCTTGTTTCAGGCTCACTCTGCTCAGTGACAACTAGCTAGAAGAAGAGGCACAGGAAGGCAAGTCTTTATGAAGAATTCCAAGGACTTTTTTTACTTCCTTGGAGACAACATTGCTCAGGGATGGTTCCCAGCAGGTCCGTATGGAAATCTTTTAATTAGTTCTCAGCAACATAATGAGAGGGACTGGAAAGAAAGAAGGACTTGTAGGATAACACTGTATTCTGCATCTGAAAATACCCAAATGCCCTTACCACCCTGTGGTTTCTGGAAAAGCCCAGAAAAGACCTCTGTTATAACTACATCTGCCTGCTTTAGTACTTATTTCTGATGAAACAGATATGAAAAAAAAAATAGGTTAGAAGGCAAGAGATCTCTGGCAAAAAAATAAAATAAATAAAGTAGCAAAATGAAAACCAAGGCAGTTTCTTTACTTTACAATTATAGGTCAATTTAAAAATAAAATAACTACCCCCCAAAATTCTTGCTGACTGGCAGCAAAATAATGGTTGCGACAGTTTTGGAGAAACCTGTTCTACTCATCTTTCAGAGCACAATTGGGAGCTATTTCTGACAGAGGGGAGTCTATGCATAGAAATAGAGAAGACCTGATTCCGACTTTTATGCAGTAGCATGGGTGAAATTGGACTTCTAGGAGTCAGAGGGAAAGGGTTTGTGGTCATAGATGTTGTACTGAGTCTGGCTGAGCTTGAGTTAATTTTCCCCATAGCAAACCTTGTAGTCCTGTGCTTTGTATTAGGAGCTAGAAAGGCATTGATAATACACCCATGTTGTGGCTACTGCTGAGCAGTGCTTGCATAGCACCAAGGCTGTCTTTCCAAGATTCCTACACCCACCTTGGGATGGGGTGGGCAAGATATTGGGAGGGACACCACCAGGACAGCTGACCCAAACTGACCAAAGGGATACTCTACATGACATCTACTCAACAATAAAAGCTAGTGAAAAGGAGGAGGGGTGGGGGGCGTTTGTTTTTTAAGACACTTGTCCTC
>JAVSBS010006515.1:30090-44472 GCA_033124195.1 Coracias cyanogaster | reverse complement strand
CGGCCCCCCCCCCCCCCCCCCCCCCCAATCCCAAATCCCAAATTATAACTAAACAGAAATCTGTAGTCATTGTATAGCTGTGTTTGCATGAGTGTCTTTTTTCTAAAGGAAGAAAAAAAATACCAGCCTTGAATTCTACAGAAATGCAAAAGCTAAAGTTATATCAACTTTTCTTTTATTTTTGGACAGAGGTTAGTTTATTTGCATTGGCTAAGCATGTGTGTTCCAAGCTATATCATAGCAGAAGCAGCATTTTTTAGCTCATACTTGCGATAACTTCTGCTGACCTTTTCATATAGTTCCTGTTAGTTATTGTCCAGTCAACAAAGTGCTCCTATGCCAAATTTTTTGGTTTTGAAAAAATCTATGTTTTCTATTAGGTGTATTCAACTGCCTATATGTTGTGTTATGGGTTTCTTTTTTTTTAAGTTATAACAATAAACTCCTTTCAAATGCATTACTTGAAGCAGTAAGAAGCTTTCTCTCAACCTCACTAAGCTTCTAATTAGGTGCAGCATTACTGTGTTTAGCTTCTCATGTTAGATATTGCTCTAAATTCGCCCCAATGTGATTAAAAGGTATTTTATATGTTTCCTTCCTTCCTCCACCTCTTCTCACTTTGACAGTTAAGAATAGTACACCATTATATAAAACTGTTACATTAGACCAGCAGTCTTATCTGTTAACTTCAGTGGAATTTACTTGGTTATATAGACTACGGCACATTATAGACTACACAGTTTCTATGTGGCTGAGACTATCTGTGAATGGATACATTACTGATAGAAATATTGCTTTGATAAATGCTGGGGAAGAACTGTTGATACTATAAGCTTATGTCCCATCCTAGGCAGTGGCCACTGTTGGGCAGCTATGCCAGTCCTTTCATTATTTCAGCTGGGGGGCTGTACCCACACCTACTAGTATTTCTCAGTACAAAAGTACTACAAATATTATGCCTGATAACGGAATGTAAGGAGACCTGGTGTGAATATATAATGAATTAATTAAAAAAAAAAACAAACCAACAAGTATACCCTCTAAGCCTGGAATTGATCAAAACCCCTTAGAATTAAAAAATAAAAAATTAAAAAGTGTTTGCTCATATATTGGGGATATTGGTGGTTCAGATGGCAGGGAGACAATCACAAAAGGAGGAACATAAAGAAGCCTCCTTTTCCCTGATTTTTTTTTTTCTACAAATTTGCTATTGTCTTTGACAGATATTCCCAGGCCCATCCACTGTTACACAGGGAGAGGATTTCCGTTTTCACTTTGTCCTGTTCATTGCCTTTCACACACTGGTTATTTAGTTTAAACACATTTAAAACTAGAAATGAAAGGTGAGACATACACTTCTTTTGGTGTTGAAGAAGTTCACAATGATAACAGCTTTAAAACCAAAATGCCACACATCATACACTCTGACCTTAATATATGTTCATTCAAATACACTGGGAGCCAGAAGCCCTTACAAACCTGCTTCTTGATAAAATCATTTAAGCACCTTCACTGTGTTTAACTTTGAGCCCACGTGAGTCAGCTAGAGCAAAGCAGTTGCTAACATGTTTACGGATTTGCCAGTGAGTGGCCAAGCAGTGAAAACATGCATGATCACTCATTTGTAAATTATTGCTTTTTTTTGTTATGCATTAATTTATGCATCCAATTATTGCAGTAGTTGTTAGGTGTGGTTTACAAACATACACACCCCTTCCAACAAAAAAGAGTCCTCCCTGAATGGAAACACACTTATACTTTCCCCTTCTCTTACTCTATGAAGAGTTCAAGAATTGCAGATCTCCCTTACACTGGCCAAAAAAAAATCCAGTAACCTCACTCACCACCACCAAATAACCTATAATAGAAGGCAATAGACAATACTTTTGTTGTGTTTCTTGTATATTACATGCAAACTACTTTTCTCTTTTCTACATTTGGCTGAGGCCAATTAAATCTTTTCAAATCTATGCCACCTGATTCATTGGGTGGCCCTTTTCTTTAAAATTTGAAAGAATATATATCTTTAGTATGGCTAAACCTAGCTTCCCCTATAGCCCCAGCTACTACAACAGCCTGTATGTTGTTGAAGACTTATCAACCCTTTCAAGACATCTATGTGGCTTAATAAGGCTACATGGGATCCTCCTTATCCTGAAGCTCATGGCCTTCACCTTTTATAAGCAGCACTGGCTTTCCCATCAAAGAACTGCAAAATAGCAACTTGCTTGCATATGCTTAATAACTTAATAACTCCCACTCCCTGCTTTCTCTGTCCCTATGCTCTTGTATTTTGGGCTAGTAGAGCTTGCAGGGTTCCTTTGTGTTACAGGTGGACTAACAACGTCATCCATGAACCTGTAGCACTGTATAACTTATCACGCCCCAGATCAAGGGGCCCATGTACTTCCTACTGTTTGGCCATCAATACTGATTTGAAAGAAGAGCTGTTAAAATGGAAATGACAACTTAATAATTTTTTTTAAAAGTACAAGGAAATATTTGCATTTATTTTCCTATTAATGAAGACATCATATACGTATCATGTTAGATGCAACAGTAAGACAGTCATATTGAGACCTTAAAAAAATTGCACTTAGATGCTGAATAGCTCTTTTCTTTACACCTTAACTTTGGCTGTGCTTGGCACTTGCCACCCAAACACCACTCCACTAGGGGTTTATCTTAGTGCTCGTAGGCTTCAGATGACAAATAAAAATAGTACCCACGAGACAGAGCAAGACAGCAGACTTTCTAGCAATGTGGGAGCACACGTGAGGAGATGCCAGAAGGACATGCCTGCTTCAGCAGAGAGATCAGTTTCTACAGTGTACTGTCGATCCATCACTAATATAACTAACAGGAACAGCTGCTTTTTGGTCAAAACAAAAGGAAACAGTATGTAAAATTCTTCCATGTATTAGCCTGTATGTTACACAATTTTTTCCTGTCTTTCTTCACCCCACCCCCCCCAAAATAACGACCACCTTCTTGTGTTGTCTCTGTATGAAATACATCTACACTCCCATACATATGAAGGCATGCAGCCACACATACATGTGTGTATGTGTGGGCATGTATATACGCAAATACAGAGAGAGAGAGAGAGAGAGAGAGAGAGAGAGAGACACACTCTCTCTATCTCATTAGTTACTAAAAAATCCCAAAACCAAACAAACCCCATTATTTAGCCTGTATTTACTGTACATGCAATTAATGAGAAAGCTGAAATTCCTTCCCTGCCTCCTTTTGTTGTCTTTGGGGAAAGAAGTAAGAATTATTAATAAAGACCAAAAACATATTTCTACATCAGTCATCATGTGGTCTATCAGCTGTCCCTTAGGCAATTTTCCCAGCCACTTGCCTTGATGTAATGTCATATATATCCAACTATTCGTGCTGGCCTTATTGTAGTCGTTAATGGCTGAATGTTAAAGATAGGTTTTCTATATGTTCCTCCATCTAATTGCCAGAAGTCAGTCCTGCATCTTTGATCACTGAAACGAGGAGTCAGAAAAGTTTATTGATTGCTCTTAGCTTTTCTATAAAAGGAAATTCAAAGCTGTAACAATACCTATTTCTCTTTGTCTTGCTTGCTCTGTACAGGTGTTGTTATGTCTGTCATTATATACAGCACCATCTGTGCCAGAGTGTATTCAGACCTCGACCTTTATTTAGGTACCATCGGCAGCATATTTTTGGGTTTGCCGGTTAAACTGGACAGACACACGCACACACAAACCTTACCTATGTAGGAGTGTTGTATTTGATTTGTTAGTATGTTTTATCCCGTGAATCCTCACTTCTGAAGGTAGGCCACTCAGAAATGGCACTGTATATGATAAAGTATAAGATACAATGTTCTCTGCCCACATAGTAAACACCAGTCTTCTATGAAAGAAAAAAAAAAAGAAGTATTTGGTTTAAGTTTAACACAAATTTTAAAAATTCTCCTGTATTCAGGACCAGCTTTTTCCACTCTGGTTGTAATATGAATCCAGTTCATAAATGAAAAAGGAGCACTGACTTCAAAGTAAAGGCTGAACATGACCCAGTGCAGAAACTGGATGTAGACTATAATGTTTCACTAGCTGAAGTAGCATATATTGGAGGAACTCACCAGAATCATCTTCTGTTTTGAGGACTGTGAAATGGATTAAACATAGTCTAAACAATAATGAAAAAAATGTTTAAATTGTTTTGTTACTTTGTAGGAGAGTGAATTATTTTAAACAATCCAATTTTACAGATACTGTATTAACAATTCTTGTTATTGTCTTTAAATAGCTATTCTACAAAATGTAACAACAAAGTAGTCACAGTCCAAGAAGTCACTCCAGAGTAAAGCCTATTAGGTGTTAGTATGCTTATATTTGTACTGCAGCCAGTGGATAAACATTAAAGCTGAGATAGTTTATCTTAAATGTTGGATTATATAGTGGACATCATTGTTTTCACAATAAATTCATCTGCTTTGTATTTGTTTGTTTCACTGATATTTCTCTAATGATAAAAATACCACAGTACGTGTTATTGTGGTGTTTAACAATTCTGCAAAATTACAAAGCCTAAAGTTAACTTGCACAATGAATATCTGCCTTTCCTCATGACTGGGCCCTACGTTTCTGTTTTAATCCTTACTAGTACAGCCTTTTCTTTATTTCTTCACACAATTGTGTCAGATGTTGCTAATTTGAGATAGAGAGAGTTACTAAATCATTTAGAACATCAAATGCTTGGGTGGATAGATACTGCAGCACAGATATGAAACATCACATTTTTTTTCTGATGGCTATAAAGCTTGTTGGCAACTTTGTGAAACTGCTAACACAAAAGGCACCCATCAAAGGCCTTTTGTAAGTTATAATAAATACATTCAGTACTTTTATTTTGATTTGGTTATTACTGTACTTTTATGTGTAGTGTCCCAGCAAAGTGAAAATAAAGAGAAAAAAAAATGCAACAACTAAAATAAGATGTTATTTGGTGCACAAATTAACTAAGAACAGCATGTTGTGAGATTATAGAGCTGAGGTTAAACCAGTTTTTATCCTCATTTGAACTCATCCAAAGGCAATTCAGTGTGCCTTTTACCAAGGTATGAGCTATCACCAAAGTTCAAAGATCTGGAGTTAAACCGCTATACATATCAGGAAGTATGTGAACCAAACAAATAAGACTGATGCCAGGCCATCAGTACTTTTGAAGTAAGGAACCAACAAAATATGTTAGATGAGAAGGCTTATAATGTATGATTTCATGCACTATTTATGCACTCTGGATTAAAGCACTGTAATGCATGGCAAAAGAAGAGGAATTGCCAAGCTTGCCTTACTGAAATTAGGAACTGTTGATGCCTAATGGGAAGTGGAGTGGAATTGCCACATTTGCCATTTATAGCAAGTGCTGCCTATGAGCACCTTATCTACATGGCCCATGGTTTAGGGTAGTGAGGTTCTCTATGCTAGTGTTGCAGAAAGTTATCAAGGATGCTGGTCTTCTCTGTGCAGGGGTGTGTGTATTTGCATGGGTGGCGCAGTGTGTGTGGTTATTGGACCTTAACATAACTGGCAATTAAGATGATTGGTATATGGTAATAAACCAAAGACTATTTCAGAAGAATGTTACATGTACAAAAATATGACTTTCAACTTTGAAAATAAATAAGTTCAGTTTATTAAGAGCTGGTGTCAGTGCTGAACAAAATACACATCCTCCAGGAAAGAAACATTTTGGTGAACCATTCTTTTTTTTTCTTTTTTTTCTTTTTTTTTGATTTACTAAAATACAAGTTGGACTTTCTTTTTTCCTTTTAGTAAATATATCATTTGTCTCCCTTAATTACATGTCCTTGAAACTGTGACCATCATTCTCCTTTAAGCCAAAGACTGAGGTTTGGTTTTTGTTTTTAAATTCTTAGGAGTCTGGCCACATTTGCAGGTTGTTTTTATTTAAGGGAAAATACTTGACAATGAAAAAAAAAGAAAAATATATATTTTTCTAATAAATAAAAATAATTTAAAACACTAGAGGCTATACATGACTAGTTTTGATTATGTTCATTTATAAATGAAAGTTTCCAAAATACGTGGAAGCAATATTAAAGGCAGACAAACAAAGATCTGTCTACTTTATTTTCCCATTAAGCTTGCCCTTCTTAACTTCTCCATCAGTGGTTCAGCATGTAAGAGGAATAAATGTCACATCACCATTCATGAAGTTTGTCAGGCTTAAAAAAAATAGTTCTGGCCTTGAAGGAGTCAACATTCATCTTCAACTTCTCTGATTGGTGGTATCAAGCTGCTTGTCGATTTATACTGATTGATCTGATTGGCCATATGAGTGCTCATAGGCTTGATTTGAATGTTTCTGGGATAGGCATTATCCGGCTCATCTGTAAACCATTTCTTTTCTGCTAAGAAGCAAAATGGGTAGAGACAGAATAAGGAGGGAAAATGAGAGTTTTAATTAGTGAAGCACATATACACATAAATATATTTAAAAAAAAAAAAAAAGAGAGGGGGAAGCAGTCAGCATAGTTTATAGAGAAAAGGCAATCAATACAAGGTGACATTGACTAATTACTAGCAGTACAGTGCATTAGATTAATACCTCTGAAAATACTTTTCATGAAAGGAGGATGACATGTTTGCAGTCTTAATAGCAGAAGCTAAAGAAAACTGTCAATATGCTAGCTTGCTTGTTGAACATAAGAGAGTTCTTTTTTTTTTTTCATGCTCAGATGAAAACCCTCTGATTCCTTTACTGAAAAAATGATAGAAATAAAAGGCTAAACCGAAAAGCCAAGAAGAGCAGATGGAATAAGGGTAATGCAGAAAAGAGCATGTGAGTCCATGTACAGAGGAGCACCTAAAGAGTCAGAGATGTCTCTGAATCATTTCAGCCTTGGGTTGGTCACTACAGCTGGCTCAGGAATCATGCAGGAGAATGTAAAAAATAACTTTCCACAGCTGGTGCTACAATAAATAGGGCTTGCATTCATGCTGCCAGATGGGTACTTTCCTGCATGGGATGGCCAATAAACTGCTACTTAGCAACCTGGCTGCTTGGGCACTGCTGAACTCTCCAGTCTGGGAAGTGGTATGGAATATACTTGATGCTGCAGATGACTGAAGTTAGTCCTGAAGGGATTGGTAGTGACATGTGACAACAAGGCAAAGGAAGCAAGGACTTAAAGGAAGATTAGAGGAAGCTGTTCCTTTTACATCCTTGGGGAGTGTCTGTTTCCATGGTACTGATTTAGGGTGGGGTGGGAGCAATATAGGAGGGAATGAGGATGCTGAGAGGCTGCAGCATTAAAGCCATTCCCTAGGTGCTTATGATTGTAAACACTATATTGTATTGTGCATGCACGGATGTGGACAAAAACTTCTTAAAATAGATAAAAGAAAAAAAAAAAGCAACATTTTTCCTACAAGCAATTACTATTACATTTCTTAATTACAGGTGTGAAACTCTACAAGTTATCTCTACACAAACACTTAGAAACTCCTGGTCTTAGAGTGGTTTATGGTCATTAGGTGCTTGTGTTCTCACATGTGTTTGTGAACATGGATCTCCATTCTTGCCCTCCTTCCTTAAATTTCAGAGGTGGGTGTGCAGAGCAGTGGGTACAAGTGGTTCCAGGGATCAGATTCTGCAACCAGGGCACAACAGAGCCACTGCACGCACTTACATGTATGGACTACTCATTCCAATGGGGAACACAAAATACTTCAGCAGCTTTAGTGTTTCGCTTGCATAATACAAACTGCCACTTTTGCCTACCACTGAAATGCTGCTGTATCTGGGCTGGAATTGGGGCAGAAGTGGAAGTGCTCATTTTAAATAAATAAATAAATAGATAAATGAAACAAGCAAAGCAAAATCCACCTTGGAAACCCAAGGATCAAGCACAAAGGTTCAGGTGGTGAAACAGAGAACAGAAGCTGGAAGACCAGGAAGAAGAATGCAGGACAAATATCTGGGCATAAATGAATAAAAATAAGCAACTAGCTTTGAAGGTAATGCCTCTAAAGAAGTTGATTAATTTCCAGAATTACTGGACTTTTCGGTCTCTTTCGCGAATATGAAATTTAAACACACTTGATACTGATTTTAAGCATCTACATGCAACACCCCCCAATCCTCAATAACAAGCCCCAAACTCATGGGGGTTTAATCCATCTTTTTTTTTTTCAGATATGTTACCTGTGCTTATGCTTTTAAAAACATTTAAATTGAAAAAAAGGAATTAATAACTAGTGGCGTATTACTGAAGCTAAACAAAACTACTGTGTTGTTTTTCTTGTCATTTTCTGAAATGTATTTTACTTTTAAAAAAAATGTCCTACTCATTTGTGACCAGGGTAAATAGTTCCCTGCTCCCTTAAAGATGCCTGAGTCTGAACAATGTTGAATCTCCCATCTCTCTTTCTTACCTATTATAATTAAGTTCCCTTTGATTTGAACAGATTGGACGATAGGAATTCATAATGTTACATCCTGCACACTGAAGCTAACTGATTAAGTGCTTTAAATTATTCTTCCTGACAGAATGATAAAGTTACAATCTGTTCAGAGATGATCTACAGCTTGCCAGACTCCTACCGCTTCTTTCTACATTCATTTATCTTTTTGTCAAGCAGTTAAAAAAAAAAAAAAGTCTCAATTCCATAGATCTTTTAAAGTCATCAGAACATCTCAATTATTAATGAGACTTTAAGGGAATGGTTCCTGATGGGGGCTGGTTTAAGAAAGGTTGTAGGAAAAAAAAATCTGGGTATGTGTACACATCAAAATAATTTCAGCTCCATTTAAAAAACCATTTAGTTCAAGTGTAAGACATGAACCATTATGCATTTGTGGAAACCCATTTTATGTGATCTACGATTAAACTAACCTTTCAGAGAGGTGTAAAGTGTGATGGTTATCATGGTTTAAAAGCCTTGCAAGATCACATAAACAATTTCAAACTAACAGTTTTCTAATGGTTTGTGTTTAAAATGATTTTGAGGCAAGTTAAGCACTGTGAACTTTTATCTCTACCTTCTTTTTTAACATATGGTGCACAAACTTTCCTTACAAACAGAACTTGGTGCAAGTTAATTCAATCTCACAGCAAGAAAGGGGAGAACTGAGTGAATGCTACAGATCAGGGATGAACTACACTGTGCTTCTCAGCAGCCAGTGTAAATCACTTCCATCTCACCTGCTTTCCCTGGAATTTTCAAAATAATGCAATTATTTCTATGCTAATCTTTACCGTAAAACTCATATCCAGGGAGCTGATCTTTAAAAAGACACCATTAAGTATCTTTTTGCTGTTTACCTGGCAAGTAATAAATACAGAAAACAAATAATAAATGCAGAAACTGGTAGATTCTAGTTTATTTTGTTTAAATTTATTTTTTGCCAGTGCTGAAGCCTTGATCCAGGCATCAAATGCTTAGACGCGGAGTTACAACTTTCCTGTTCCTTTTCTGCTGTTAAAATTGTCTTTGACCACATAACAATGAATCTCCTGTGAAAGTTCATTGACCTCTATACTTACCTTTGAAATGTGAGCTTGACATATTTCATCTTTACTCCTGGCCACTAAGATATTCTGCTCCCAGTTACTAAATGTCCTTCTTGAATCCCTTCCACACTTTTATTCGTTATCCTCACAGGCTAACTTTGATATGTCTTCTAAAGTCTCAGCACAGATTTGTATGCATCTTAAACAAACTACTTAATCTTTCCTTTAAATCAGTCTGGAAAAACATTTTTTAAGTCTATGTATTTTTATAGTCATCAACTTTTCCTAGTCCTCTGTCATGTTAAGTCTATTTCCTCTCCTTTTTGGCATATACACACAGAGCCTTAACATATGTGTTTGTGCATTATAGTGAGAACAGTCATAGTTTTCTATTTTATTTTTTTAAGAGCTGTTTAAGACAGTCCCTGATCTTCCTACACTATTTGACAGATCTGTCTTTGACAGCATGACCTGAGAGATGTTGGAACACCTAACTAACTAACTGTATCAGAAAGCAGAATACATTGACTTTCCTCTCAAACACTTGTGTTTGCAATGGGCTATCAGCATCCCAAGGTGTCCATGAAGGTTCTAAAGGTTTCATGATTTTATTACAAACAAATAAAAATGAACATCTGTGGAAGACTGTTCCCTGCAGCATGAAACTATACACATAACTAAAATAAAATGATAAAAATTCAGATTTCTTCAACTTGTATGAGACTCTAGCAATTTTCTCCAACAGATTTGTTGTTCTGGTGCTTTAAATTTTCTATTACTAATTCTGGGCTGAGTAATCCCATTTTAATAAAAGTCACCGTGAAACACTCTCTCTTCTGTGCAGAGGCAAAGAAAGTACTAGCTAAACATAACACAAAGATTTATCAAATTTGTGTCCTTACCATAATCCCAGGTAATTTTACAATTGTTTTAAATGTGCATTCTTTTCTTTTGTGACACTTGCAGTTTCAAATATCTGTATGTATGTATTTGTGTGAGTCCACAAGCTGTCCAGCTTGTTTATGGCTAAGCTTAAAATTCTTACGTGCAATTTCTTCCTGTATGAGAAAAAAGTAATGAAAGTTTCTTCCCCCACCTGCTCAGCAATTCTTTATTTGGCAGATGAATATTTTAGGCAGTAAGTAATTTGCAGGGAGAGAGAAGAAACTACTCATAACTTTCTGTGAGGGTCTTTACTTTGCTCCAGAGCAACTAAAGTTTTGGGACAAAAATGCTATTCTGGAGTTGCTCTTGGTCATTTTTTTATTTTTTAAACTAACAAAATTCTTACTTTTGACAATGGGAATTTCACTGGAAAATGTCTGGCTCTGCCAGTTTAGGCCAATGGGAACCCATACCAAGTACTTGCAAATTTGCTAGAATTGTTTTTGTGTCAACACTCAGATTAACAAAGGTACTAAGAACCTAGTTTCCATTGTAAAAATCAAGCTGGGACTGGTATAAGCAGCAGGACCTCCATTCCATTAGTATATCCATATCTGAAAATCTTCTTAACTGTAATAAACTATTTGATCAATTTGACTGCTGTTAGCAGTGCAAATTGCACATACTGTAACCAAAAGTCAAAGCTTTAGGACTTCTGACTTTAGGACAGAAGACAGAGCAGAATTAGACTTCAATATGTGTTGAAGAATTCAGAGTGGCATCCGTATCAGATATTCCTCTTCTGTTGCTCACAAAGCAGAAAAGTTGCTTCCCTAATGTACACTGTTTATATTTTTACTATTTGAGCTGCACAGTTATACAAATGCTATTGTTTTGGATAAAATCACTATGTAGTATGTGACAAGTGGCTTCATATTAACACCATTTCTTCCTCTGCTAAATGGAAAACAGATAAAACATTAATGGAAAAGCATTTTGGTGTCAAAGCCATTAACATTCTTCCAAAATACGTAACTGCGCTCAACTATCTTCAGTCAGTATTTCCAACATTAAAAGATGCTCATTAACATATATGGGGGACAGGGGAGTAGGGAGGGGAAGGAAGGAAAGGAACTGGAATGAGGAATGGGAAATTAAAGGAACACCTGCACCAGGGTAGGCATCTTCACTGAGCAGGAACCTGGGTGTTTATAAAAGGACACGTGCAATTAGAAAGGCAAGCAGATGAGAGGGTAAAAAAATAAAACAGGGTTGAGCAACAGCAGCAGCAGCAGCCAGTTTTACTTCTGGTTTGGAGGGAAATAAAAGGCAAAAGAAAACCAACAAAACAACCAACCAAACAAACCAATAACTGAATAAAATTTGTAACTATTTTTTTTTTTAATTTAACAAGTTTTCACAAGGACAAAGTTATAGAAGGAAACCCACAGCAGTTGCTAGGTCATGCAGAACCATTAATTGTCATACCTTGGCCCATTCTATTCATCCTTGTTGCACTTTAGAAAAAGAAGTAAGCTATGTAAGTTTTACAATGCTTTTAAACTGTCATATTTCCTGTTGAGCACTTTAACTGGCACATCCTTGTAGTAATAAATATTCTTAGGGCAAAACATGATAACTTTCTTTGCAAAAAGAAACACATGAATTTGTCTGAAGAGTGAAGAGCAACTGTAATAGACTCATTTGTAGGGAAGCATCCATAATTTGCAACGTATTCCACTGATAGGACTTACAGCTGCATCTGAATGCACACACACATATATTCCAATCATTATGCATAACACTGCACAGTGGTACTCTCTGTAGTCCACTTACACAGTTCCAGGTTTTGTCAGTAAAAGTGCTTGGCTTCATAGTCAATTCACACAGCAAGCAAATCTTCAAAATTATCATGCTTGGGGAAGGGGAAGGTAGAAAACAACACTAACCATAAAAGCACCTTGTCTGGGTTCGCAGTTACAATGCTAATCTCTCGCACATCCAAATATTTCTTTTCTGTCTGCATGCTTTCTTGCTGGGTAGCCAGGGAAGGTGGTATGTGTTTCTGGGCTCTCTACCCTGGGAAACTCTTCATACGACCTAGAACTAGTTCTAGATTTCAAAAGGTTGGGATTTGAAATTAAAAAAAAACAATCTTGAAGTATAATTTCTATGGCTCTTTAGAATAGGTTTCTTTTCACTACTTTAATTCCCTGCTACAATTTTTGTTTGGCTAGGTGTGTCACCGGTGAGAATCTGCAAGAACCAAACTCTGACAAGTGCCTAGAACATGATGCCACAGTACGCTAAGTATTTCCAGCCAGCCCTCTTGTTCTGCTCAACCGTGTAGGGCACAGATCTTTTCTTCCCAAATGGGAGAGACCTTAAAAAGGCACTCAATTTTTTCTCCTGTATTCCTGCATACTGGCATCCACATGTTGAAAAGAACCAACTAGAACTTGGAGCAGGATTTCTGAAGGATCTTCACATATTAGGATTCTTGTTGGAAGATTTATACCAACACTCTAACTTGGAAAAGTTAAACTACCATCTGGGGAAAGGAACAAAGTCCCCCGAGATCTGATACTTAAGCATAGAAAAATGCTTGCTCTTTTCTCAACATTATTTATTCTATACATAAGGTGACTAATTCACCTTTTAAAGGTGTAAAAGTCCCAGGAAGGCAGTTTTTAATGACTTACATCCAATATTTATGATACATATGGCTTTTTATCCCAAATGTCAAAAGTGAAAGAAAATATAGCTATTCATGTGGCAGTATAAATAGACAGAATAATAATTTAATATGCAATTAGACTCTTTCTAAACTTAAACCATTGGAGTTTTACAACTCCATGCCCAGACAATTTCAGTGTTAAAGGGAAAAGACACTTCAAAAGGTAGCATTTTAGAGGAAGTTCTTAAACAAGCAGAAAAGTCCCTGACGTTACTTGGTATAAAGCAGGTGCGTAGCAATAATCTATACAAAGAGTGTAAACCCTATACAATATAAGCATTGAGAGTGAAAAATCAGTAGGGATTTTTTGTGGTTTTTTTTTTTTTTTGTTCTGTTGTTTTCTCGTGGGTTTTTTCTGTTGTTGTTGTTTTTTTTTTTTTTAAATGAGTTACTTTTATAAGCTTTGAATAAATGTAGCAACTCTTGTAAATATGGATATAAAAAAACCTACTGCAACATATATCAACACTTCTGCACTAAATTACTTTCTTTGTGTAACTCTGACATCAAGTGTTCATGTTAAACATCCTCTATTTTCTGATATGTAGAGTACCTGCAGTGAGTTATTTATGTTTTCAGTGTGCCTATGAGTTTAGAATTTTTCTTTCTCCCCTAGCATCATAAATAACTTTTGGTCCGTCTGCTTTGTTGCTGTTGTGCTTAAGGGTTTTATGGTGGTGAAATAAAAATGACAATCACATGCACACTGTCATACATATGCAAAATATGTGTACAAAAAGGGAAAACTCCATGGGAAAACAGGGAACATTACTGCTGGAAACATTAATTGGGGAGAATGGGTGGTGAATGCAAGTTTCACACACAGTGGGAGCAGATACACATATCAAAGTCTATCTTCCTGCACATACTTCTGTTTTTCCCGGGAATCCCTGGTCTTGGTGCGGTTCGGTCGGTTTGCTGTTGATGGGATTGAATGAACTGATGAGCTCTTCTTGCTGGAAGAATAGGAGGAATGGGAGGAATGAGAAAGACTGGCCCGGGACTGGCCAGCGTTGTGGTCAAATTGCATCAAACAGAAGATCAAGTCTGTCGGCACAAGCTCAAATTCATATGGTGGGTTTGTGATAACATAACTAGGGAGAAAGAAAGAAAGAGAAAGCAGATTTAGATTTGTACTAAAAAAATTCATCTACAGTTGATGAATCTCATGAACATTTACCCAGATTTTTGCATTTTTTCCTTCAGTGTGTACCAAATTTTAGTTTACAGTATATCCACT
>JAVSBS010006515.1:13558-29990 GCA_033124195.1 Coracias cyanogaster | reverse complement strand
GTGTGTACCAAATTTTAGCTTACATTATATCCACTATGATTTAAGACCTTCTTTGGTCAGATACAATTTTTTTTATGTTTTCTGTTGCAGAGACATACTGACTAAGATGTTCTTCAAGTGAATCATGTTATGATTTTTCAGAGAAGACACTGTATAAATCACTCTCTTTCCTCTAGCTGCACCATAATATAATGACTCTAGCAAAAAAATTTACATATTGACAAAAAACCAGTAACATATCTGCCAACAATGGTATTTAAAAGAATGGCTCAAAAGCAGGGAGAGAAGGATTTTAGATGTGGTTATATGTAAATATATACTTACTATATAGTTATTAAATATTATATTGTCAACAGAGCAAGGGATAGAATTGTTTCTTTGGATTGTGGCTGTACTTAAGGAAAATATATCAGCAATTTTCAGTAAGGTTAACTTTGTTCATTCATTTCACATGTACATTCATGGCCTCAAAGAGCATTTATAAAGAGAAATCTCCATATCCAAGAACCCAGCATTGCTAAGTATACATTCAAGGCCTGAAATAAAAACATTATCAATTTAAAGAATCCCCATCTTAAACTGACCTCCTTTCAGGGTAGGAAGGGCTTATATACCGTGCTGCTAAATTTTTTCTTGCATGTGAAAAATATATTTCAGAAAGGCAACAGGCATTTTCTGTCCAAGCAAGTAATGAGTAAAAATTGATCAGGAATCTCACAGCTTCTTTTCAAATTAGTTCAATGCTCACAAGAAATCTATCTTAGCTGCCCCGGGGACGGAAGTCACTTATTAATCCAACAAATAATCCCAAGTATAACAAGTACAGTGTAAATCTAAACGGAAAATATTTTTTTCTACCCAATTTGTCCAAATCTTTACAGAAGAAACCACTTTGCTAAGCTGCAGGGTTGCTTATTGCCATGTTCACCCAATAATAACACTGTTTGTAGAGAACGAAACAGTAACAGATGGTAGATTTGTGATAGTTCTGGTATGGGTCTCTGTGTGTGTTTCTAGTAGGCACTTAATTAAGACACATTTCAAGTAAGCTGCTAAATGGCATTCAGTTTGCAAAGATGGAAATGTGTCTGCACTATTTAAAGCACTGAGGTCAGCCTTGGTGCTACCAAAGTAAAAATGCAGCCTACCAGAAGAAGGATTGATGATTAGATACAGATAGTACCAATGGGAAGACTACTGGAGCATTTTTTGAGCATTCAGGAAAAAAAAAAAAAAAAAGTAGCGGATCATCATAAATCAAAGACTGAAGAACAGTGAAGCAGAGATGTTCTACAAGACTAGACTTACCGTTTAGTGCATTGGCTGGGAGTACTTAGATGTGCATCCCTTAATCGATAAATTCCAAAGCAAAGCATATTGTATGTTTTCAGTGCTTTACAAAATAGATCTCCATAACAACCTCCATCCTAGGAGAAAGGAGAGAAGGAAAAAAAAAAGAGAACAGAACATTTTTTTCCTTTGTTTTCTCTGTCAACACAATATCAGGAACAGGATTTTCAGTATGAGCCTGTACAAAAAGGACAACATATAGATGGTCAGTTGTCTCAAATGAGACTCTTTTACCCAAGGAAATGATTAATCTGAATGTTTTATTTCAAATAAGTAATTATGTACAGTGATCATTATTTTGGAGAGCCTTGGTCCATGGATGATGGTAAATTCAGAAGAGTGAGTGATTTGCTTTAAGCTGGAAATATAAATTTTGGTACCAAACAATGTATATTCTACAAATTACATTAACTGTGGTATTAAAATTGCTCATAGTTTTGACCCTTTTTTGGCAGTAGCCATACTATCATCTAGAGAAATAAATTAATTGGAGAGCATAACAGAAATTCGAGCTCTGAGGAATTAAAAGGATAATGAAATATCTTCCACTGTAAAACAGTGATTAATGCATTTGTCATAAATAATATAAAATACTTTGATTAACAAAAAAAGGTTAGATTTGATAATTTCTACATCTAAAATATTGATTCTTAAGTGAGTGTTAATGCATTATAACTTCACTGATGTAGTGCAATTGAGGGTCTGGCAAAATAGCATTTGAAGGATTGGTATTGCTTGTTTTATCTGTGAAGACGTTACGCTGCATGCCCAAGTGATGAGCTGTTAGTCTCAGCTATGAATGTAGTTCTACATGAACTGAAAGGCTGCTTACTTCTATTTGTGTACTCTCACCACCCTTAATCCACCTTTAAACTGGGGTTCCCTGTCATTTCTGTGAAGAAGGTTGTTCCATTCTTTTGAACAGAGCTGGTGAACACAAGATTTATTTAAGAAATATCAAATCCTACATCATCATCAAAGCAAAGCGAGTACTTTGGGACTCGCATCAATTACACCTTTTGGTCCAGAAATCATTTCTAGATACTTATTTATCCAAATGCACCATTTAAAAGAGATGGCTTTGGTTTTTGGCTTGGGTTTTGGTGGGGTTCTTTTACTTCACGCTTAGGATAGTGCAGTCAAAATATCAGAAAATTAGGATTTTGCAATAATTTTAGTTCATCCAGAGACAGCAGAAAACAAAACTTATAGCTTTGTTTTCAAGCAAGAAGTAGAAGCTGCACGGAAATACTACATAAGCTTATCAAAACCCAGCAAAGATATAAATATTGCTCATGTGTACAATGGATTATTGTCAGAATGGTTACATCATCCAAGTCAGCTCATCCATCTCTTTAGCTGAAAACTAAGAAGAGCCACAGGATTTTCTGTATGAAATATCCAGGCAAGGAGTCCGGGAAGTCATGTAGCTTCCTAAAATGGGTAAGAGCAAATCTGCCAGCCTGTTCTGTGAATTGTCAAATGAACTAAAATGTCTATTAAATTAAATAACAGAAATTATACACTAATTAAGATAGATCTTTAATTCAGTGTGAGAGAAAGCAAATAGACTGCAAACCAGCCTTGCTCCTACATTTCCCTCATGATCTTACCCCTAGGTCTGCAAACGGCCCATCATACAAAGCCAACTGAGCAACTCGACACCTGTCCCTGTTTGCAAGTGTCTGGGGTGTGCTGTAACCTCCTCTCAATGCATTTTCTTCAGCAATCAGTGCTTCCAGCTCTGGTGTGGCTCCTCCTGTTACCAATGTCCGTATCAGTGTGAGGATATTGTCATTGAAGTATGTCTGCAGAGATAAAAGAAAGCTCTTTAAGCAAACACCATTAAAGTCACAACTGAAGACATCCAAATTACAACTTTTCTGGGTTTCTGCTGTTTAAAGTTCTTGGCTGTCTCTTCAAATAATTTTATATAGAAAGTGAAAAGACAGCAGCCTCCAATTACTCTATTTTCTTCTATCCCATTATGCTCCTATACTAGATCCTTCCTTTTAAACACCAATTTAGGCTGATTTTTATTAAAGTACAAAAATTTGAATGATTTATGTTTCCTATAATTGGTGTTAGTAGTGATGCAATGACTGCTTTCCTTCTCATTGCTTCATGTCTAATAATAGGCTTTAGGACATGTAATTGTAAAATTCAGACCACATTTAAAGCTTACACAGGCTAGATTGCCTTTTTACTCTTGTCACCAATTCGTTGGGGAGCTGCCTTTGTGCTGCAAATGTCATTACTTATTACTGTGGCTGGACTGTAGCAGTCTAACCGATGTATTGTACTAAACATCTTATTACGAGACTTGACAGTGTTCAGACATAAGCATGTATCAATTAAACATCCTGAGTTCATTCCAGATAAATGTATGATGAGTTTGGGATCCTGGTGGTCCTTTTAAAAAACTCTAGGGTATAGGGTAAGTGTGGTTTATTAGGGAAGATTTACTTCACACTGACATTTTGCCAGCGTCTGTAGCCTTGCTGGTCTGTCAGGCAAACAATGGGTATTTTAAATATTAATTTAATGCCAGATGAATGACTTTCAAGTTCACTTAAAAGTATACCGGCATAGTTCAGAGATACTCAGTTAAACATCTGCAGTGTAACGTACTGAGCAAAAAATAATGTTGAACAAAGAAAGGAGACACCATCATTTACAACGTCACTAACGTCTGTGTTTTCCAAGGCTTTCCAACTGTGGGGGACATGTGAGAAGAAAATGAGCTCACTGTAGAGCACACAGGATTGACATTACTGCATTTGTGGATTCCAACACTAGATCTGTGACTTTTGTTGAACTTGGGGCTTGGAACAAATATCTACAATCCAACGAAATCAAAATGAATACTCAATTCTCAAACAGTACTTGGTCTCCAAAGATAATACTGTTAAAATAATACCTTTCAATGAAATTCATTGCTTTACCCCTATAATGTAATTGTATTTAATACACGGGTAAACTGAGGTACAGGATGAAATATTTTATCCTGAGATCAAACAGCAGAACTGGCTTCCTAGCCATGTTACTTTGATATTCTTTCTTTGTATAATGAAACTTCAGTTTTATTGTTCACTTGAGATGACAGATGAAATGGGAGAAAATGAATTATATGCAGCAATGTTTTTCACTGTTACACTGAAGTTCTGTAACTTCAAGCTTCTCTACTTCTTTACATAGGCATATATAAGCCATTCACCTGTTGACTAAATTAGAGGAACATATTGTTATTGTTATACATGCCCTAAAGCAAATATATGCATCTCATCAACTTAATCATTTTAAATTAGCCTGGGTAAGGCACTACATATTTTAAATATGAAGTGTACTGTAAAGAGTTGTCTGACATCAGCAGAGGTTGAGGAAGATTCAGTTAGTCTAAGACAACAGTTACTCTCAATTCAGCTCTTACATATGTGGATGCATTGTGTAACGATCCAAGTATAATGCTCAAACCTTTCTTAACATACAGAAAAATTACTGTGACCCCCTGCAGGAATGTAAGTCTGGAGTGATTATATGATGTTTAAGAGGAATTGCTGTGGTGAGAGAGAGAAGACATTCAGGTGTGATTGGTTATTCTTCAATTACTTGTTCCTTGGTTTCCCTGAGGTGAGAATCAGAGATGCCCTCTTTAGTAACTCTTTCCACTGTGCTATAGTTTTCCAACATGGAAGTACTCAAAATAAAAAAAAATTAGCATTAAGTTTAGTCTCTTTTCTCAGCCTTTGTCAGTACATACTATATACCACTCTGTACTAAAATAATTAGCACAATTCCTTTGCTCCTGCAGCTAAGCTGCAATGGTACCTTACGCTAGTTTCATGGAAATAAAGCCAAAGTCTGCCAGATGGAGGCACCACAATTATAGAAGATAGAAAAGCCTTTCAGTAAAAATGTCCATCAACATATTCTATATGGCACTTTAAGCACACATCTTCACAAAAGCATACCATTTTCTGCAATAGTATCTTTTCTCATGCCTTCCCTACTCTTTTATGCAGTATTTTTGATGCCTTTTTCTTCTCTAAGTAGTATCATTCAAAAATTCTGTTCTCAGCTTTACATCTAGAAATGAAGATAGAATAACACAAAACAAAAGTAAAGCATATCTTTACCAGCAGATTTTGCAAGTCTGGTTTACAATGAGGCCAACTATGGGAGACTGATGGATGCTGGTTCATGTAAAATAGCCTTGTTTTATAAGCTGCTGACTTGCAATGATTGCTAAAACATACAAAAGTCTAAAATCATACTGATAATTTTGCTGCTCTTTAGGAGGAATCATCAGGCTACCCTTCACTGGTTTCCAACTCTTTCTCTCCCGCTTTACTCTGTAATTCAAATCATAATGATAGCCAGAATCCAAGATTTAAACACATATACTCTTAGTGCATCTGAAATTTGTACTGTGCAAGTACACAATTACCCCTCATTGTAAATTCAGTTGTAGCTCACTAGAGCATGACATCCAGAGATTGTACTGTGGCCATATCACTCATTCTACTACAGATCTCATAGTAAAATGATAAATGAAAGTAGTAGCAAAATAATGTATCAAGTCAGGCACTCGTCACAGATTAATTAATACAAAGAAAATTTTAAAAGTATGCACCCCCACCCCCCTAGTGCAATTAAGACATAATGGGCCCAATTCTGACTTATGTGCCCACAAGGAGTAACTCTGGGACCCATACTCTCCTATGAAACTGATGCAAATGAGAAAAGAATCAGGTCTATTGTCAATGGAATAGAATGCTGTCACCGGCAAAAGGCATCCCACTGCTAGACAAATGTTAAGGCAAAGCTAAGACATTTATTAGCAAAGAAGGCAACATTTATCTTGGAACAATGGCTTAATTTGGGTTTCACACCGCGACTGAAGTGGATGTCACTATTCAACTAGATGGATGAATGCAGTGAAATGATGGGTTTGGGGGTTTTGCCATCAATGAGTGAAAAGATTCCAACTTTCAGGAGGGACTGCTCTGGCACTGCAACTGACAGACAATGCCCAACCATAAGTAAGAAAGGATAGGTGACTAGGACACTGTAACTTGTTACCTTCTGCTGAAAATGGTTGCAGAAAAACCTTGTCTGTTCATGCCTTTGATTACCACAAAAATCAAACTCCTTTCATTACTTCTTGCTAGTTTGGAATTGAGGGACACTGAAGAGCTCAACTAGCTGCTATCCATTTCCTTTGGAATAATAATACACTAAAATTGATTTGAGAGTGATCTTCTACTTGCTCTGTGGGAGGGTACATAGCCTCGATATGCCAGTACTTATAAGGAAATGGTCTACGGAATATCTTTGGAAAGGTGCTGCTGTACTTTAAGTAACAAGACATTTTCCAGTGATGGTACTGAATCCCTTTTGTTGACTATAAAATCATAACTGAAGAAATACTTGTTTGCTATTGCCATTAACTGAACCCCACGCTGGATGTGTATGACATCATTATAACCAGTGTCTGGAATGAAAACATGAAATAGGTGTAGTCTAAACAGAAAAAAAGGAAACACATCACAGACTCCGAAACGTGGTAAACAGCAAGGAAATTCTGACATAGATAACTGAGCTAGCAGTGCCACCTAGCCTATGCTCTGGAATTGTAGTGCAGCTCTTTGAAATGTTTTGAGAATGCTTTCCCATTTGTTCAATAATTTTTAAAAGTATAATTACCAGAGTGCTTATGTTTTGCAGTTAGTACTGTCAAGCCTTTTAAACTAATTGGTCTTTTACAGAAAATTTAATGGAAAATTAGCACATCTTTTAATAACACTGCCTTATCTTTAATAGTATTTTGCCTTTCATTTATAATTACTCTAAAATTGCCATTTTCCAAGTCATATCTGCCATTTTTTTTTGTGTTTGCTAGTGTTTTCTTACAGATTTCTTTCAATAATGCTCCTTTACTGCATGCTAGTTTTAACATCGCTTTCAAATATTTTAACTTGCTTTTCTTTTTCAGTTGGAGGAATTCTGTTGAATTAATAATATATATCCAAACCCGAGGAACAACTGAGCTAACATCAGTAACTTAAACCAATAACAAAAGGGCCTTTGAGACAGAACCAGCAGCAGAAATAAATAACAGCATTATAGTTTGAAAATCTATTGATTCTCAAAATATTATCCAAACTTTAAAGAAGTTTGGGACACTTCAGGTTACAAAATGCTGCTTCCTAATCCCCTGAATAGACTCGCACAACAACCAGTCTTATGTTTCAAAATGTCCATATCCTAAATTAGAACAGTTTCTGTTCTGCATAAATAAGACTGTGAGGATCCCTGAAGGAGAACTCTTGATTAAGGGATATACTGAAAAGTCATTTTTAAGTGGCTTAACTATTGTCTCCCATTCTGTTCTTTTGTTTATATGAAGAAAAAGCAGAAGTTAGTATTTTAAAACAAAAATCAAGACCTAAAGTTTTAGCACAAGGAAATAAATCCTAG
The DNA here is from genome assembly GCA_033124195.1 of Coracias cyanogaster. Lineage (NCBI taxonomy): Eukaryota > Metazoa > Chordata > Aves > Coraciiformes > Coraciidae > Coracias > Coracias cyanogaster. Next base: position 22,160 of record JAVSBS010006515.1, on the reverse strand, counting down.
GCTATCAAATGTTAAATGGTATAATCTGGTTCTGAGGTTCTGAAGATCCTTGCCTCTAACAGCACCACTCCAACCATACATCAAGTCTATTGTCAGCAGGATGTACGGGAGGGAAGCCAACTTGCCAGAACTTCTGTGGTTCTTATAGCTTCAGCACCAAAAGGACTAACAGAGAAACTTTGGCTCTCAGGCCAATCCTTTAAAACTTTAAAAGTACTGTGTGTTGATAATTGGTTTCCTTGGAAAAGTTTTCTGGAACAACTATCTCAACAAGACCCAGAAAAGGAGAAAGTACTTCTCAAAAATTTTCTTCTTTTAAGCTATCCTATATTATGTAACTTTTTAATAGCTGAAGATGATCTTTTAACAAAACATCTGCTTTCTCTAAAAGATGCTTCCAGTCCCATGGTTTTAGTCCCATTCCATTTGGCAATGAGAATGTGTTTTGCTTTTCAGGAGTGCCACCACCTTGAGATGGACAGACTACATATATTCTTTCCTTGGGTTTGCATGTTATGACAAAACAGATATTGATACATCATTCAAGTCCCTGATAGCAGTAGTAGATGTCTGTTCAAAGACATAATCATGATTAGCTAGCGCAATTTAACAATGGCCACTGCCACACTTAAAACATGAACTCTGCCTAGAGTCTTCATGCAGAGCACAATAATGCACTTTAACCAAAGCCTGGAGAGACCACTGTTACCAACTCATCAAAAAGTGCATTTTTTGAGCTCATTATTGTCTTCTGAGCAACAATCTTCAAATCATAGTCTTGCATAAGCTTGTAGAATATATAGCCTTTGCTGCAGAGGACAAACAGTGTGTAGATAGCATTTTTAAAAGAAAACTTCATTCAGCTTTTAATCTTTGAAATAAGAAAATAATAGACAATTTCAAATTTAAAATATCTAATACTATCATCTCATAGGAAATAACAGTAAACTAGCAGACTGTAATAGTCTTCAGCATTCAGATCTGAATCAGAAAGTAACAACCTGTTTTCTAATCTGTGATTCATAGGTAGGGTTTAGTCCACTACTTCTATATTAATAAAACTATATACAAGAAAATAGTGACTTAACATTAACTAATACTGTTGAATTATTATTATTTAATAACTGAATACTTCAGGAAATTATTTTAAATATTTTTTTAATCTCTTTTTCTATATACATACATCTATATGTATGTTTCGAATTAGCTGCAGTTGAGAAAAAAATACTGTATGTGTGGATATTACTCTACTTTCAGACCTTTCTTAAGAGATTAATTCTTAATGGAGCATTTCATGCATTGTACCTTTATCTAAAATTCCATGTAAGTAATTTTGATTCCAGAGATATCAACAGACATACTAAGTTGGAATTTTTCTATAAAAATTAAGTAGTAAAAACCCCCAAATCAGTAAGTGGATTGAATAATGAACTGTGTCGTCATCTCAAAGTGAGTTGGCACAGGCCACACAGTGTGATTTCCTCCTGACAGAATTCCTGTGCAATTAATAGGATAAAAGCATGACTGCAGATATCATAATTTAGTTAGGATTTTGGGTTCAGTTTGCTGGTACTGGCTTGAAGTTAGGCAGAAAAAATAGAAGCTGGTCCCTAAAAACAAGTGTACTCTAGGAAAAAAAAAAAAAAAAAAAAGAGATAATATGGTGCAAGTAGATTAGTTTCTGTGAGAAACACTCTTTTCCTTGGAGAAGAAGTGAAAGGAGAATACATTCTTCCCATGAGAAAAGGGATAGTAAAGGAAAAACATCTCACACATCTTACACTTTCTGAAGGGTCAGGGAGAATTGTACTTTTCCAACTGTTTACTAGGCCTTTGAGGAATAAGAGAAAATAACACTGCCACCAATCAGCAAAGTGGTGAAAGAGAAGACAGGATGGTGAACAACTCTAACTGACTGAATCCTTGGCTTGTCTCCTTGATTAGTATTCTTTCTAAGTTAGAATTTTCTACTCCTGTTATCACATCTGCTTCTCTGGCTTCAGGGTGCACTGTCCCTGACACATAATATGACCACTTAGATGTGAAAATGTTTGAAAAAAAGACTCTGTTGAAGAAAGGAATTGCAGAAATTGAGGGGCAAGTTGTCAAAACCTAGAAGTTAATAAAAGCTATCAAAAAACCCAAAAATATTGTGACAGTTGTTTGATGAGTTCCAAGTAAAAATTTCTGAACCGTCATGTTCCACATATTTCTTATTGCCTCACTACGATTTAAATGATATACCTTTGCACATGAAAGCAAAGATGGCCACAACATTTTGCTTCCTTTCTGTGGTGATGCCAGGGGCAATCAGAAAAATTAACCGTACTTTTTACAAGATTCTGGAAATGTCCTACTGAACAATTCATTCAGGGACATTGATTTAGATAATAACGTGGGTAGATAAACAGCTCTCAGTATAAAAATTTCAAACCTTCATGTTAAATTATTCCCATTTATAGTGTGAAAATGCTAAATATTTTATACACAGATATTTTAATTAGAGGACTTAGAGTTTAAGTGTGCTTGCTTAGACTTTCTGAATTTGTCACGTTTGCAAAATATAGCAAATAAGTTTCAAAAAAAGTATTTTCTGAGTTTACTGCAAAATCCTAAGATGCATTAGAGTAAAATTTCACCAGTGTAGACAGATATTATTGATTTGTGGATGGAACAAATGAGGAATATAGTAGAGAATAAAAATATGAAATACAGATACATAAATATGAAATGCAAATAAAATATTAAATAATAAAGATCACTCTGAATTTTTCTTAAAAGTAGAAAGCTTCATTCTTAATTTAGGTGAAGGTTAAACTTGACTCCTTTAAGGAAATCTGTTCACTCATTTCTAATATTTACGTGGGGTTTACAACAGATGATTCCCAGCACTATGAAACTTTTTTTTCCATGGGGAGCTCAGGAAGCCTATGCTCAGATTTTTAAAAGATTATGTCCTTGCTACATGTAGCAGAGCTTAAGGTCCCTCTGAAAGAAGTCCAGCTCACACACAGTAAGACTGGTCTGAAAACCTAGCCAATATGAAGCAAGGGAAGATGAAAAGGAGTATGACTGAGGCATTTGCTTCAAAACTGTACCATGGCTGCAAACTAAAAAACCTAATGTAAACGTAACCAAAGGCTACCATCTGTAGTTTCCGGCATGTGCTTACTTTTCCATTCACAAGACAACATCTGAGAAAAAGATGATGGCCTCTCTTGACACATAGTAGAGTTTATGTGATCTGTACAATAGCTTTTGTGTATTTCTATCAGTGTCCTCCAGCACTCATAGAACATTGTTCATGGCTACAGGAAATGAATAGCTTAAAACGCGGTTAATGCTGTCTGACATGAATGGTGACCTTAGGGACTGACACGCTCCAGTGAGGGTCTGGGTTTTAGAAGGGGGATACAACATTTTTGGAAAATATTATCCTTAAAGCCTGACGTGAGACTCTGCTTTTATAATTGTGGACTCATGCTAGTCCTAGCTATCTCAGTCGTTTTAAGGTCTCTGTCCCACTGAAAAATAACGTAGATTAAGTCTGAAATTCTCCTGACATCTGAGGGAAAAGTGTCTTCTCCTTACTACCTGTGGAAAAGGGACTACACCTTCGTACTCTTTCACAGTAAGTCTGGTGGAAGGAAATGAAAAAGGTTTTGCTTACTGCGCTCATGAGAGAGTCCAGCACACTGACAGCAAATGCGGTTCCACATGCAAAGGGCTGCGTGAGATACAATTCTGTGTCCGGATCATCATCATCATCTTGGTCCAAGAACTGAACATTTGAATCATTTACTGAAAATAATAATAATGATAAAATCATAAGGTGCTTCTGGGTCATCAGCATGTGACCTTATACATCACACAGTAAGAAAGAAAAAAGAAAGAGCATATGTCTGGAAACACAGACTTGTGTCTTTGACGTCACTGAAAATGAAATCAAGATGGATGTGAAAATGTGCATTTAAAAATCTTTTGATCATTATCTTGCTTGTAAGAGATGACTCCCCTGGTCTTGAGAGGTGACTATCACTTTGCCATAAATGTAGCTTTGTGGCACCAGCTGCCTGCACTCAGAATAAGATACATTATGCTTTTTTATATATTGACACAATCTCAGCAGTGGTCAGGTACAGTGGCTAAGGCTGTATGCCTGTACAGTGAAATGTTATCACAAGATACCAAGTCAGAACCCTATTGTAAGATAAAGGCTGTCCATAAAACTCTGATATAGTCCACATTGACCATGTCCCAGTTCCCCATGTGAACACACACCTGAGTCAACCCAGTGAGCTTTGAAAACAACATGAGAGCTGCTGTTAAATTCATCAGGTGTTGGCTCTGACCTCAGGTTAGAAATTCTTCTGCCTGCTATTCTGATCTCCCTTCCTACAGAGTTTTATTTCCCATCCTCTCCTTTTCCAACCTGTGCTTGCCATGCTTAGCTTACACAATATGAGTAACTATAGATAAAGCCTCAAAATAGCTGTCTAATAGAGATGAGAATTGCTATCCTCCATTTAGAGTTCTATTGAGCCAGTACTTGGCCATGATCATTCAGTCAGGACCTGAGCTGAAGTAGGATTTAAAAGTCGTTCCTTCCCACTCTCTGATGTAACCATGAAAACATAACACCTCAGCATAAACAGAGAAGTGTTCTGCCTTGGGAGTCAGAAGAATTTCATCCGAACAAACACCAGTATCCACAGTATTCCTTCCTTTGTACAATGGCCATCAATTAAATCTCCAGATTCTTCAGCAAAACAGTATTTGAAAGCCTGACGTATCATTTCAAAAGGTACTTTTTGAAGAGCTTGTGCCTTAGTTTAATTTGCTAGTTGAGAGTAGGCACTATTGACAATACCATTTTCTCTCCACTTATATCTGGCAGACTAATACCTGACTGACATGAGCTTGCTAACCATGTGTGGTGTCAGTTTCCAAGGTACTACAAATCTAAGGTGAATTCTGCAAGTGTGGTTTTATCCTCAATATCGTTATCTTCCTGATGCAGGTTAGCACGGTAGGATTGTTATGAAAGGTCTCTGGGCTAGGTGAGGTAGGCTCAAATGTGTGGTGCTGCACCATAGGAAATACTCATCAAACACTGCTCGCAAAAGCTGGCAAGACCTCCCTTTATTGACAGGGAGCAATACAGAAGCTTGGCTGCTTTTTTACAGCATCAAAATCTGAGCTTCTGAGAAAAGGCCTACTCCCCCAAATAACAAACAAATGGCTTAAGGGAAAGTATGATGCTAGGGTTTTTTCAGATATCTTTCCTTCTTCTTGGACTTCCTGTGAAAACTTCTAAGGCATGTCCATCAAATTGACAATAGGCTGAAATAACAAAAAAAGAAAGACAAAGAGAGAAAAGGAGATAAAACTTGAGGGGGGAGGGGGGTGTGTGTATAGGGTGGTGGAGAGGGGGCGACTGGGATGTGAGGACCCAGGCCAAAGAAAATGAATTGGTGAGAAGGTGCTATGAAAACAGCCGGCAGGTCAGGCGAGTGTGATCAAAGGTTTACTGATGCTGCGTGAAAAAATAATCATTAAGAAAGGCCAGAACAAGACAGTCAATTTCAACCAGAACCACAAATAAAACACATTCAAAGCAGTGCCATGAGGGTAGTCCCTCTGATACAGCCAGATAAATAAAGGAAAAGCTGATGACAGTAAGAACAACAACAACAGAAAATAAGACAGTGATGTGAAGGAAAAAGGCACTTCTTACCCAGTTCAGTTATCATTAGAATGTGGGTTCCACTGTTTTTTTCCTGACTGATTGAAACCAAAGGCAGAAGTTTGCCAGGCTTAGCTAATAAGTAAAGTATTTAAGGGGAAAAGAAAGTACAGAAAGAGAATAAAGTAAGGGAAAAAGACAGGTAAGGCTCTAAAAAATAAAACAGAAAAAGAAAATAAAAAGACAAAGGACGACAAATCAAATTTGTATTTGCCATGAAAAAGCATAACAGCTTCTGCACTTCACATCACACCACTTGACAACATAAATACCCACAGCTAGAGTGGAAATCAGAGCCTGGTTACCTACCATCATCATATTCTCAGGAGTAAAATGTCTCATACTATTATATAGAGTTTGGTTACACATGATTAAACAGTTCTGGAGCATGAAGAAATAAACAAATGTCCTCTTACTACTGATTAAATGCACAGGAAATGTCTGTTCATACTTACTGTGGCTTTTTTCTTCTCTAACCTTAGCCTAAAGATCCCTGCTTATTTGTTACACTATGTAAAAAGCATCTTGTCTGATAGAGTGTTTATATAAAAAAAATGAGAAAACCCAAAGGAAAGACAGAAATGTATTAAAGTTATTCAAATAAAGTGAAACAACTGTTACTAATCTTTCTTTAGAGAGACTAATTCAAAACAGTTATCAGAAGAGGAAAACATAGCAGTGTAAGATACAGCACAGGTAATTATCTTGAGACTGCCTAACAAGAGAGGTGAAAAAAGCATACAGAAATGCACATGAAAGGATAAATGTTAGCTTTCCTTACCTAGCTCTGTTATAATAGGGATATTGGCTCCTGTTGTAATGGAGGGTTGACGTAACAGGCCATGGACTGGACTGTTGTCTGGAGATGACCTATCCATCCCAGGGGGTGTAAAGCCTGAAAAAAAGAGAAAGTTTACACAGGACAAACTATGTAAAAAAAAAAGCCCCACCAGCAGGGAACTCCCTATATCTATTTTTTTTCCAGAAAAGTATGGTAATAAAATCTGTCATTTAAAAAAAAAACCACCTTAATTTTCAACAATTATTTCCTAAAAGCATAAACCTTTACAAATATGCATGTTATTTTCACTGTAAGACATTTGGTAGCTAATGGAGATATTGAAATTTATTTTGTTATCCTAAGTAGCCTTTGCATCAAAACATGCAAAATGGAAAGGATAGTGCTTGCTTAAATATAAATAAAAATAAAGACCTCAGTGTTAGATAGGTTTAATTTTGTCCTATTAGCATTTCAAACAATCCTGAAACAAACACCTTTCCTTAAACCTCAATTAACATTTTAAACAGTATTTTTTGAAAACAGTAGTACAAACACAAGGAACAAATTGCTTCCATTAGCAAGCTTTAGGTTTGATCAACATGCAGAATTTAAAAATTTCTGTTTTCCAGAGTAATACGACCCACATTAAATTGTTTTTTCTTTTCAGGTGTACCATTCATATTATGCACTTTTATGAGGATTACAAGTATAGGAATACTGAGATAGAAGGCCCCATTCTAGCAGAAAAAAAAGATAGGACAGAAGGAAAAAGACACAGATTTTTCAAACAGTATGTAAGAGGAATGCTTGCACCTAGAAAGAGTTTTACACCTTTGTGGATGTAAAGGAAACAAAGGTGGGATAGGAAACATATTGGCAGGCACTCAAAGAAAAAAGATCTGGAGAGCAGCAAGGTTCACCTCTTTAAAAGATTGTTTACACAGTTTGAAATAGAGCTCTTGACACTGAGCATTTTTTAAATTTTTAAAATCTTTTTTATAAAAAAAACCCAGGCAAAGGTTTTGGGATTTTTATTGTAAGTACTGAAAACTAGACAGTTATACAAAAGCTTATGCAACAGTTGGACTGGAAATGCACAGTGGAGACTAATGCATTCCATCTCTCTTGTCCATTAAAGCTGCAGAAAGCATGGGAATGTTTGTTTCACGTTATTATTGCAGAAGTGATGGTGAAGCCAGAGTTTGACTTTAGAGTTTCACGTAGATCAATGTCAAGGCAGCATTTTTAAGCAAATATTTGTCTGCTAGGAAAAGGATTAAGCCACGCTCACTATAAAATACACATTTCTGAGAAAGCATTCATTTTTTTGGCACATAATGCCTGAGTTCTGACATCCAGGGAAAAACTTTTGATCCTCTGTAATTACTAGTTTGAACTAGTTTTGAATTCTGCATATAAGGTTTCTAAATTAATCAGAGGCAAACTAATTTCTGATGTAACTTCATTATCCTCTTGCAGTGTGGAAACTTACACTGTGTTAAATTTATTGATACATTAATCTGCTTCTGAATTCAGAAGATGATATGGTATCTACTTCATCTTTCTTCAGTTTGGGGACTAATTTACAAACCAGGAAATCTCTAAACTGTAGTTGTTAACATGTGGTAGTGGTTTTATAATAGAATCATAGAATAATAGAAAGGTTTAGGTTGGAATGGACCTTTAAAGGTCATCTAGTCCAACCCCCCTGCAGTGAGCAGGGACATCTTCAACTGGATCAGGTTGCTTAGAGCCCGGTCCACCTTGATATTTAATGTTTCCAGGGATGAGGCATCTACCATATCTCTGAGCAACCTGGGCCAGTGTTTCACCTCCCTTGACATAAAAAATGTCTTCCTTATCTCTAGTCTAAGTCTACCCTCTTTTATTTTAAAACCATTACGCCTTGTCCTGTTGCAATAGGCCCTGCTATAAAGTTTGTCCTCATCTTACTTATAGGCCCCCTTTAAGTACTGAACGGTTGCAATAAAGTCCCTCTGAAGCCTTTTCTTCTCCAGGCTGAACAACTCCAACTCTCTCAGCCTGTCCTCATAGGAGAGGTGCTCCAATCCTCT
>JAVSBS010006514.1:26107-48965 GCA_033124195.1 Coracias cyanogaster | reverse complement strand
TCCGATGAAAACGTTCAGCATCTAGGTAGACAAATCAGTGGCTGTAGAGGAGGAACGGGGGATGGACCGCGTTTATTTGTAATCAGGGAGTGGGACTATTTAAACAAAAAAAAAAAGCAAAAAGCAAAACCCAGACACCTGAGAACTGGGACTCTAGTGTCTTTATTTATTTATTTTTTACCCTTCTAAGGAAAGCAGCTTGCTCTCCAGCCTACATCACCTCAAATAGCCTCTAGAAGGTGAAGGGGTGCAGAGTGGCATTACTGCTCAGCAGACTTCTCTGAGCTGGACATGGGCGCCGTTAATACAGTAGCACTGAATCAAGAGGAGGGGGAGAAGGCAGCGAAATAGTGTGGGTAAAGGACTAATTTAAATTTTGAAAGTGCCATTACTCTGGCCACTTTATTGCGGGACAAACACATCGGCTACTCCTGAGGCAACTGTTTATACATATTTTTACTGGCCCTGTACTGTGCAAGTTCTGAGTGTAATAGTTCTAATATACACTTACACCCTTTCTCCTCTTCCTATGATAGCTGCTCTTCTCGGTTCAGAAGTTGCTCGTGCTGCTTTTTTTATACCCATCACAATATTCGCTGTTTGCGCGTGTGTACGTGGGTGTTTTTTAACAACTCTTCAGTCTGTCGTCAGGGCCTGGAGTTGCCTGTAAACATCAAGTTCACAACTTTACTCCAAGACAAACTTGTTCTAGCGCTTGTTAATGTCTCCTTTTGCTAGGATATTTGCGCAGAGCAAACAAGCTTTATGGCTAACGTAGGCTGAAACAGCACAATAAAAGTCCCCAAGAATATCTGCAGAAAACCCTTGAGCTTGCAGAATAGTGTCCCTGCAGGTTCTGTGGAGCTGTGTCAAGTGTCTCATGAGCTAGCTGCAGATGCTAAGTGATTTTTCTTCTCCTCTCTTATGCTTAGTTTGCTTCCCTTCTTACTGCATGGCTTAAAACTGCATTTTCTTTGCAGTTTTTTTATGATTTAATTGTTTTTGAGCAGAAGCTTTGTAACCTGGAGCAGAGTCTTGGTATTGCGTTCTCTTATCAGCTCTCTCAACTCTTCTCACATTCGGGCTGCCTACGTTGCTTCTTAATATCATAAATACCTTTGCTTTGTTTGAAATGTGTGCAGTGCAAGTGTAGCTAATTACATGTTGACATCATCTGAGCCCCAGAGAGTCTGTAGGGCCAAAACCTGCTGCAGACTATTGTTGTGTTCAAGGAATTATAGCCTAGGTGAGGAAGTTACTGAAGGGTATAGATGAAGGTGGCAGAATATGAAGAGAACAGAATTAGCCTTGATCTTCAACGCCAGTTAACTCTGAAAGATATTTTTACCATAATGGCATATAAATGTGGCATAATTCTGACTTGAAACAAGGGTTGTGGGTTTTTTTTTTTTTGTCAAATGCTTAACTAGCCAATTGTAGCGGCTTATGTCTCGCTGAACCAACATTTTTCTGTTTGGAGGATGCGAGAGTGGAATGTAGGAGTATTGACTTTCACAAAACAGCTTGTTTTTTGTTTCTGTACTCGCATAGCTGGTGTGTTTTTGACTTCTATGCTGCTGTATCTTGCTGAGCATGGCAATATGTGCAGCCTCTGTGATAATACGGGGGCTTGTGATCACAGGTCACTTAAATATATTGTGTTCTACAGGAGGGAAATAGTGGGACCCAAATAAAGAAGGGACATGGAAGCTGCGGTGCAAAGTCTAGCTCCTGACTGTAGGAACAGCACGAAGGAAAAGATCTTTTGCTGTGAAATCCCATTTTTTCTTCCCGACCAGTACAAAGAGCAGGTTTTGAAAGTGAGCTGCTAAATACCGGCATCATGAATCATTAAAGGAACATACTTGACCAAGTGCATAGATCATCTAAACATTTGGAGTATGTTGTTTGGTTTGGGGTTTTTGTTTGGTTTTGAGAGACCCAAACCTAGTGTGTGTTTGCCCAAAGGGCAATCTCCTCTGATTGTTGAGTATTTGGCAGTATTTCTGCTGTTCTCCTCTCAGCTCTGCACTCAGAGGACCCCTGAGCGTTAAACTTGCAGTTCAGACACCGCCACTAACTTTGCAATCGGTATTACACAACTCATCCCGTGTTGGTGCTGGTGGTAGTAGTTTCCTTTGGATGCAGTTTGAGAGTACTCTGGGGGGAAGGCAGGAGAACAAGTCACTGAACTGGAGAGATACATTTCAGGCTCCTAAAATCAAAACTTCCCTTGGACTTGGGTGGAAGAAAAACTATTTTGAAGCTGCAAGGTACAGTGTGCCACAGGGCCTTACTTTTATTTGGCATAATTTGAAGCTCTGTGTAATCTGAGGAGTGGTTTTCTTTCATAGTGGACTTGGGCCTTGCACAAGTTCTGAAACCCAAAAGTTTGACTCGATGTTTGTTCCCCAGCTAATAGGCAAAGTTGCATCGTAGCTTTTTCTGTTAGTCCAGCTTTGTAAGGAAAAATAACATTATCTTGATCCATGTGATGGCAGGGGGAGGAGAAGTAGTAGGCTGTTGGGAAGAGGCCTGAAATAGTGTACCTTAAAATGACCTTGCTCTACAAATCTTGCTTTCCTTGTACGATATTGTGGCTGCCGTTCTGTATCTTCTATTACAGTTAGTTACATTTCTTGCACCTCAAATAGTTTGTCAATTAAAGATTTGCCTAGAAAGCGTCCTCTAAGAAGGCAGCCTCTTTCAGTGCTGTTTGAAAACTGATCTTAATATGATGCAGTAGTATTTCTTAAAAGTATTTACTTATTAAATGATGCTTGACTTGCAGTTCTCACTGCACACCTAAAAGAAATAGAAGATGGTGGGTCAAGGTAAAGCAGCAGATCACAGCTTACTTTAAAGTCTGAGCGGCTACACTTTCTAAGTTTCCACTCCCCTTTATTTAAAGGATCCAGAAGTTGCCACACATGGAGGTGAGAGCTCATCTGGAAGATGTCTGTTGACTCTGCTGGGTCTAGCATTCATCTTGGCAGGAGTTGTTGTCGGGGGAGCCTGCATCTACAAGTACTTCATGCCTAAGGTAGTGTCAAAGTTCTGTTTTTCTTTAAGCATCACTGACTTAAAAAAAAAGTGTAATTGTAAGTGAATTCCCACTATAATAGAAAACCTTCCAAAACTGGGACATGAAGATGGCTATGTCCTTTATAAAGCTCCAGGTGGGACAGACCTGTGCGTCCTCACAGTGTGTTAGAAAGAGTTGTAAAGCAACATTTGGTGTGAAAATTAACTAGCCTTGCTCTAACTTTCAGCACAAGGTGTACCGTGGTGAAATGTGTTACTTTGAGAACGAAAATCGTGATCGGGCAGTAGAACCTTATTTCCTCCCCATTGCTGAAGAAGCTGACATCCGAGAAGATGATAACATAGCCATCATCGATGTGCCTGTTCCCAAGTTCTCGGACAGCGATCCAGCAGCCATCGTTCATGACTTTGACAGGGTGAGTATATCCACCGGGAAACCGTGGAGCGGGTGGTTATCCCAACAGCTCCAAGGTTTTCATTCGTGGCACCTTTAAAGCTTACTGTCAACCCAAGCTTCTCTTTGGGGATGGGGTTGAACGTGGGAAGTCTGACCCTTTAAAGTCTGTAACAGTCGATTTAACTTCTCCAAGGTGGGAGCATTACAAGAGCGTTAGAGGAGTTCATACCCACAGTGACTCTGACCGGATCGTTTTTTGGTGCTATGCAAATTTAAATATTGTCCATGGGATGTCTGACACTTGCTGTTTGGTCTCGAATTGTGTGTAAATGAAAGTGAGGGTAGGAGAACATTGTAGATGTGAGTTAAGGAATGGGGAAAATGAGGGTTTGATCTAAGGTTCAGCCAGACCGTGTTACAGCAAAATGTAGAATTACAAACAAGTGCTGGCCTTGGGTGAGTGAGTTGCAAAATCACTTCAAGAACTTGAAAGTGCTGTGTTAGTCACCGTAGCTTCTCTAAAGCAAAGGTGAGAGGGCAGTTTTATTTTGGCTTTTTAAATGGAAGTTACGTTGATAGTATCAACAGTTATCCTTAGCTGGCTGTAAAAGTGCTTAATAAAAAAGTGTTTAATATGTAAAAGTGCTTAATAAAACCTCTCAGAGGCTGTAAATCAAACCTTGGCAATGCAGATACAATCACAATGAGGACGCTAGAACCGTCCTCTGTACGTGCTGCCTTTATCGGCAGCAGGGAGCGCCTGGCAGCCAAGCTCTGCTACCTGTGTTCTCAGCACGTGCGGCTTTTATCTGTCTTGTCTTGGCAGAATCTTGGCTGTAACTTAAAGGATTCAGACAGCCAGAATCGAGTGAAGTTCTTGAGTTAAGTGCTGTGCAAAACCACAGGAACACAAGTAGCTAGGTTGATAAGTTTAGTCTCAGCAGTTCTTGCGCTCAGTGGTAATACTGACGTGACTTTCCAGAGTCTTTCTGAAGAACTAATTATGGGGAGTGATCGCTCGTCAACGGTTGGGTAGCATTCGTTTGCTCTGCGCTTAATTGGACTTCTTCATGATGAGAGCATACTCCCAAATACTTTATTAATGCAAACTGCGGTCATTAAGAGTTATGGTAGAAACAGCTTTTCTAGTCAGCTCCCACCTCTGTACAAAAGTCCTGTTGTAAACCACAAAGTGGCAATAGCGAAGTTCTTACACCAGACGGTCCCTGAGTGCATCGCTTTGATAATATCCGTGCATCACCTCCAGCGTTTTCAGCTTCATTCTCAGTCCTCCTAGAACAGGGCTCTAATAATCCAAGGCCACGCTTAATTGAAAACCTGTTTTCCCACAGCTTTTGACAGCGTATCTTGACTTGCAACTGGGTAACTGCTACGTGATTCCGCTGAACACATCCATAGTTATGCCGCCAAGAAATCTGATGGATCTCTTCGCAAAACTGGCGGTAGGTGGAAACTTCCCTGTTTAGTTATGCTGACAAGATGACTTTTGGTAAGAATGCTGCGCGTTGCTCCTGAACGACGGCCTCTTGCTGGAACAGTCCCCTTGCCATCGAAGTGCATAATCCCCTGGCTCAGTCCCTGCACTGAAGTTAGGGCCAGCTGTCAGTGTATATTATGTTGAGTAGATTCATGCTTAATGCTCTTATTAATACCTAGCTTTATGAAAGCTGAAAGCAACTAGCAAATAAGGTTAAATTTAGCCATTATAAAGGAATTTGATAAAGCTCCAAATACCATTGAAAGCCTAAACCTGGAAGTTCCTACCGGAAAGCTCGCTTGCCCCGTGAGAGCTTTAATGAAAAGAACAATGCCAACTTGTTTTCTGTTTTACTGGCACTAGAGTTATGAACTCACTGCCAGCGCTTTGACTCTTCAGTGACCAAGACTGGTATTTTTCCAAGAGGACTTATCTTCTGGGTCAAGTTGATAAAGCTTGCTGCTACTTTGAGCTTCAGATGAAGTACTGAGCTATCATGTGTCAAACGGCCTGTTCAAAATAATCGTGGACTCCTCCACACCTGGTGCTAGAGGCCACCCGATCTTTTTAGCTTGTTCCTTTTTCTTCAGCTTCATGAAGACAAGCTCTAAGTGTTTCCCTGCCCACTTTCAGGAGTTGGTGTGAAGGGTGGGAACTTGTTTCAGTGATCTTGTGGTGAAGACTTGACTGTTGTAGTTCACTTTTTAAATTGGAAACATAGCGCCTCAAACATGGTAACTTTGTAATGTTCTTGTAACTACAAACTTTCTGTTGCATACAAATAAACACCAGCAGGTTCTGTTTATGTTTATTTCCATGTGGAGGTTAACTGTGCTTTCTTTGGGTGTAACTGCAACTGTTGCAACAGACTTTGTCAGTTTTTAACTTCTTCGGTATGCAGCTGCTCCAGGCGAAGGTATCTTAGAACTAAAGCAAAGGAATGCTGAGCGCTTTCCAAAGCAAAGACTAAAACGTGGTGGTGTTTGTCCATTGTCAGCAGAAAACTGTATCTCAAGGTTCTTTCTCCTTTAGACCGGCTCCTACCTGCCTCAGACCTACCTGGTCCGTGAAGAAATGGTGGTTACGGAGGAGATAGATAACGTGTCTGATCTGGGGATCTTCATCTACCAGCTCTGTGTCGGAAAAGAGACGTTCAGACTTCAGCGCAGAGACCAGATAACGGGTAAGTTCCCTTCAGTTTAAAAAAAAAAACCCAACAAATTGTCATTCAAGTAGGGGAAGAGTAAATACTTAAACCTTCGGAGTTTTTAGACTTGGAAATTTGTGAATGTCCAACATGAACCAACTGATGGGTTGGTTCATTTACAGAACCGATGGGTATTTTCCCCTACTTTGAAGTACAAATCTGAGGTCTTATATGAACAGGATGAGAGAGAGTTTCTGTTACAGAATCGGAGGTTACGTGCCCAGACCACATTTGAACTTTAAGCCTATTTCAGTTCCATGTTTTGGTTGAAGTTGTAAGTTAGTTGGCCCCAAAATTCACATAATCCATCTGATAATGTGCGGCTCTGCAGGCACAGCTCAGTCTGTCACCATCCTGTCTAAAACTGAGTTACAGGAGCACCAAGTGAAAACTAAAAAACTGTCTTCTAGTTCACTTGCTCTGGTAAAGGAGAAGAAATAAAAAAAAGAAAAACTGACCATCTGGGTCTGGACATCCCAGCTTTCCTCTCTGAAAGAGGAAGAACACCTCATAGGAACTTCTCAGCTCTGTTTCTTTATTGCTTGCCTCCTTGTGCCACTCCTCTGCCATCCTGTGAGATTTCTGTTGGTGGTTTGATACTGCCGGAGGCCTAGAGTCCAGAAATCCGGTGCTGTGAGTCTTAATTCACTAGTTCTCCAAGTGTTTCCTAGTTTGCTGCTCTCACCAACACACAGCAAGCGAATCCTTTGGTGGTTACAGCCTTTCAGAACGCAAATGTTTGGTTTGTCAGAACTCTCTGCTCTGCTTTTCCTGCCAAGCTCTTAGGCAAGAGTTTTCTCAGCCCAGTTGGAGCTTGCAGCAGCAGAAGCTGCATCTGCTGTTTGCTAGAGACTGCATCTTGTTAGTGGATGGAAGGCTCCGTACGTGGGAGCGTAGAACTGCTCCTGTGTAGCTGACAGTGCAGGGCACACCAAGGACCAGTAAACGTTGCCTTTACGAGAAGGAGACACGTGTCTCTTGGCTGTTGTGAAGTTGCTTTTGTGAACAAGTCTGAACTGACTGCGACTGTGACTGAAAGACCACAGTGTGCAGACGGCGCTGCCAGGAGCGTTCATGATGTTTCCTGAATCGTCTCGCTGTAGCTTGTTGTTGAAGCCTTAAAAAAAAAAACACTTGCACAAAAGGATTCGAGCAATGCTTCTTGGTACGGTTTCTGTAGATGACCACCTTTGTCCTCGGGGAGGAGGAGGGTGGGAAAGCCGGTCAGATTGAAGACTGCTGCTGAGGAGAAAATTCTTCAGGGACAAGGCTTGTCTTGCCTTCCAGATGAAATTTTTAGCCTTGTAGTGTGGAGCAGCCATGCACTTGTCAATAATTAGACTAAAATGGATAAACTCCTCTAACTTCTGGAGAGAAGTCTTCTCACTTAGCTGGTGCTGCATTGGCTCTCAGTTATAGAGTTCTCGGGTTCCTCCCTTAGATCAGACTGACCCCAGGTTCTGCTGCAGTTCCCTGGCGTTGTCTCTGAAGGCATGTGAGAAACCAAGCAGGTCATCCTGGCTGATGTACCCAGCTAGATAGGCACCAGAAGCTTCTCAGCTTATATGGGCTTGGAGGTTGAGGTGAATTGAAGGACAGCTGCTATTTTAAGCGTTTAAAAACTAAAGCAGTTCCCTGTTGGGTTTGGTTTAAGAGCTAGTGCTTCTAGACTTCCATAGATAGTTTCTCTTGCTTACTCTGAACAATTCTCTGCTTACTAATCAAGCTGTAAATCTCTAATTGTTGTGTGTTGACGTGCTTGAGTCGAGCAGCTTCTCTTTGGCAAAACTCCTGTATTCTCGTCTCCTAGTAAAGATCCAGAGCTGATACCAGTGAACTGCCTGTGTCAGATCCAACGCTGGCATGTCCCAAAATAGAGAAAATCACTTTAATAGCGTTAGGAAAAACTTCAGTAAGATCATCAGCTGAGTGGCAAATCCTCACAGGGCTTCGTCAAGGTGAACGCTGCTCAAGAGGAGCACGCTCCCTGTTAATACGGGCTGGGTGGTGATACCGTGGAAGATGAGCCATCAGTGGGGGGAAGCACTGGTAAAGAACTGAGGGTTTGTGTGGTGGTGTTTTTTCCTGCAGCCTTTCTGAGTTGTTAAACTTTGCCTGTAATTTCAACCTGCTTTGCTTTTTTCCTGTTCTGTGTGGTTAGGAAGGGCTCTGAGAAACTTTGCCGTAAAGCATCTCTTTAGCGTTGTCTGTTGTCACTAAAATGATGGTGAGGACACAAGGCAGAAGTGCTCTCTTGCTTTGTCCCGTGTTGTATGTGGGCCCCTCTCTTACCGTTGTCATTCTGAATAGGAGGGAGGCTTTCTGATGGAAAGCAAACCCATATCAAGCTCTGGTGGCGATTCCTGGCTGTAGAAACACCATGTGCTGGATTACGGTGTCTTGCTGCTGTGTGTAATGATACTGAACCTGTGAATACTTGCTGCTGGGGTCTAGATCTGCTTGACTTAGGCTCTTGTCTTCTCTCGTCCCCAGGTCTGCAGAAACGTTCAGTGGAGAACTGTCATTCAATCAGACACTTTGAAAACTCTTTCGTTGTTGAAACAAAGATCTGTCAGCAGTGAAAGCTGTTGGATGGGAGGTGACTAGTTCACACCTTCATTGAGAAGTCTCAGCATTAGACGGCGACTTCTTAAATTAAAACGTGCAGTGATAATCAAAAGCCTTATGCATTTTCTGTGTATTGCTTGTATTTCAAAAGACAAAGTCACCATTTCAGCTTTCTTTGATCCTTGGTATAACTTTTTAGTTGTCTCATGTAAAATTTAAACTTGCGTAAGGTTGGTTTGGTTGGTTTGTGGTTTTTTTTCTTTTTTAGAAGGTTAATATCAGTTTATCCGTTGAATGTGTTTGATTTAGTGTAATCTGGGAATGGCAGAAAAATATATATATATATACACACAAATGTTAACCGATTCCTTGGCTGGAACCAATTCTGTTCACCTTAACTCTCACAGAATGATTAATATTAATAATCTGTGGTTTGCACATCTTGTGTAGTTTTGTAGGATAGCTCTGCACGCCGTATCCTGGCTAAACAACCTTCTGAGGCGCATCACTAAAGTTTATTTTAACTCCCATGTGTGAAGCATGTAAAAACCCAACCTTGCTGATCATAAACCTCTAACACTACCCTGTTTCATTTTGTGCAATTACTGTATTGAATTCGTATGTATATTTGGAACCTTCCCCGAGCTTACGTTTAATTCTTCTCCCTTTGTTTGGGTTTGTGGTATTTAGTTGTTAGATTCTGATAGAGTTGCTCTTAAAGCTTGTCAGTATTTTTGAGTTCTGAATTGGTTTATCCTGTAACTTCCTATTTCAAGACTCTGTTCTGGTAGAGCTCACTTGTGAATGTGACTGTAGTTGTCAACTTAAACTACTCTGGCTTATATAAACTTTTTAGATCAACTTTTTATGAGCAAGTAGCATTACTACTGCAGTCAGAGCGTTATTCCTTTTCTTTTCTGAAAGCTGCAGTATAAAGGTAATGAAGAGGTAGCGTCCTGCAGTTGACGAACTTGAGAGTTTTATTAAGGGACTTTATATTGGCATAAATTCTGCAACCCTACAATAAATGTTTCTCTAAAACTTGGGTGTTTGTGTGACTTCATGGCGCTCGGAGGCAAGGCTGCCGTACGCTGGTAGGTTGTGGGCCTGGGGCAGCGTGTAGTGCTCTTCCCTCTCACCCCCCTTGTCCTTGCCTTTCTTCCAGCTGCTGGAGCCGGATTTCCTCTTCCTGTCGCCAAAACGAACTTGGGAAGCAGAAGGAGGAAAAGCCATCCGAGAACAGCCAAGGGGCAGTTCTTGGTGGGGTTTGGTGCTGTCAGCTGAGCCCACCGAGGCGGGTTCTGGCAGGCGGGAGCTGTCGGCCGTGGCGTGGTGGCGGAAGGACGTGTCCTGTCAGCCAGCCGTTGGAACGCTGGTGTTGGTGAGGCTGGCGATGAGAGGTTTGCTTGTCCGGGTGTATTTATGGCAGTGTTAATGAGAAGTCTTTTTAGCATATCGTAATAGACCAAGAAGGTTAATCAACGGCTTGTTGTAACACCTCCCAGCGCTTACCCATGAGCTTTGTGCTTTACGCTCAGAGCTGTGAGAGCTCCGCCGGTGAAATTTCTGTGGCCGGCTCCTGGAGGAGCTGAAGTGTCTCGAACCCTTCGGCTTTCCTGGAAAGCACCACGGGTTACGCGGCTGGAAGTAAAGCAGTAAGCAGGCTGGCTGTGCTGGGAGTGAGGGGGTGAGAAGTGACCCTAGGAGTGGCTGCTCTGTCACCCTTCATGAAACTGCGGAGGAAAGGAGTAGAGCGCAGCAGCAGCTTTGCTGCCTCCGCTTAGAAAGCGGAGCGTGGCGATGCCGGTGCGCAGGATGTGCCCCAGAACGAGAGCCTTGGGCTGCTTGGCTCTGAAATCATAAGTGTTGCGAGACTATTTCATTATGTGCTTAACTTTCTGAACTGGAATGCCGTGGAAAGCTCTAATTATTGCCACTGGGAGCCTGGTATGCTTTCCTGCAACTGGTATGTGTTACTGGGGGAGGCAGCTGCACCGACACGTTTTGGCTACACGCTTGCTATGTGCTTGGGCAAGTTACCGTGGTGGTGATCCCCTCCTCCTCCTCCGGATTGTCTGAGAGGACAATGAGGGTGGCTTGGCCAACCCATTTGTTTTGGTAGCCTTGAGTGGAAGGGTTTGGAGATGTTAGCTGCAGAGAGCACGAGGCATCTGCTTGCGGCGTTGAGGCTCAACTTTTGAAAACAAAACAAATCCTTTCTTCCAGCTTGGAGGGGATGGCTCTCGCTGGACAAGCCTTTCCCCCGCTGGCTGCCGTCAGACAGATGACAGGAGTGTTGGATGTGCTGAAACAGTTTCTCTTTCCTTTGTCTGGTAAAGATTTCAGAAGAAATAAAGTCGGTTCCTTAAGAGCTTATTAGATGTTCTAGGCAGCGAGCCAAGGTACTCAGAGGGACAGATTGTTCTTACCTGCTTGGTGCTCTGGCTTTGAGAAAGCAGCTGAAGTTTTGGTGGTGCGTGCGGTGTGCTGGGCTTCTGAGCTGTCTCTAATCACTGCAGGCTTGCAGATCAAAGGGCTGCGGTTTTAAGGTCGCTTCTATGAAAAGAGCCAGATTCCCGGGATCGCCTCACGCTGTGTCTTGGTTTGAGTAGCTCCTGTGTTCAGCTGGTGTGTGGGCAGCGGGAGAGGGCGTGAGGCAGGGCAGCCCTTGGCACCAGTGGATGGCACAGGCAGCGAGCGCTTGGGTGTAGAGTGTGTGTAACCCGTGAAAACTCGGGGTATTTATTCAAACGTACAGGCCTTGAGGGATTTTGCCAAAATTAAACCTAAAGATGCTTTGCCAAAAGCTTCCTCTAGGTGGTGCTTAGTGTCTTTGCTTAGTTTTTATCTAGACTAAAGAATATTTTTGTAGTACAACTGCGTAAAAACCATATTGAACATCCGAGTACGACTGCGCTTCAAGCAGGCGTGTGGTAACCGAGGGGGTAACGTTGCCAAGATGCAAATGAAAACTTATTTACCAGAATAGCTTCTATGCAGAGGCACGTTCACTGAAAAAGCAACCAGCGTGCACAGGACCGTCAGGAGTATCTGTGCGCTTGCTGATTGACGAGCTGCCTTTATGCAGCTGACTCTTCTGACACTCTTTAGCTGTAAATTCTAAATACCTTTCTGAATGTTGAGCTGACAGCCCAGCGCTTTGGATGATTCCTCTTCCAGCATTGTTTGAGGTGTTGTTTTGTTGTTATTATTTTTTTTTCAAGTTTAAATACTCTAGTCAGAAAGACCTATGAGAAAAAATGGCAATTAAGAACAAACTTGGATTGATAAGTTGGAGGAGGTGCTGCTGACCTCAGCAGAAGGCTGGTGGCCCTGTTGGAGGGTGAGCGGTAAGGTGGGGGCTGCTGGTGGTGGTTTGTGTGACAGACACGTTGGAGTAGGTGCTAGTCTGCACTAGGACTTCAGCGTTTCCTCCAGCCTGACTTTGTGAAAATTAATAGGAATTGAACAGTTTTATATATGCAAGTAAATACCTTGAGATGAAGATACAGAAAAGCAAAAGTGAGGGCAGTGTGGAGACCTTTGAAGGACTGACCAAGGCCTCAGCCTGGTATGAAGTAGAGCTTTAGCACCTCAGAGCTAATAAACTGGTTGTCTAAAAGGGAGATGTCTTTCCCAACAAGCTCAATTCTATCCTGTGGACTGTTGCAGCACAGCCACACTTAGCGTGGCCATGAAGAACCCTCACCTCGCACCCACAGCAGAAGTCTCAGTGTACACGTGGGTGCCTGGAGGACGAGGAGCCCGCTGGGACTTCAGCAAGACTGGGTGGGCTTCTGTGGACTTCTTGGCATTGCAGGGCAAGCTACCAAAAATAGCTCAGTGGAGCTAGCAGATGTGTTCAGTCTGTGGTAGGTGATGGCAGAAATATCAGTGCTCTGGATTTCCCTGAGAAAAATTCTGGGTTTGTATTTTTAAACCATTCTGCTACATCTGGGGTTGGTCCTCCCGCAGCTGCTCCAGCTCTGCTTGCAGCAGAGTGGGCTGGACTGGGACCATCCCCTAGAGCTGGCAGCTACTTGATTGTTACTGAGATGTTATAGATTGATGCTTTTGTTCCTTGGGCTTGTCTGAAGCCCTCCGGAAGGCTAAAAAGAACGAAAAAACACTATGACGTTTAACTGAAGACGACTTCCTCCACCCTACCACTTCCCTGCTCCGTTGCATTTCATCTCATGTTCTCCTAACACGCCTCAAACTAAACCAGAACAATCCTAGAACAGAAGAGAACCTTTGGAGGGCCAGGTAAAGGCCGTGCAGTCCGTGGTGACACCATAGCTGGCCGCGTGGCTGAATTAACACGCGGGGAGGACGGAGCTCGCGGTCAGGCTTGGAAGGATTAAAGCTGCTTTGACTGTCCTAATTCTGAGCTGTGTGGGGGACGGCTTGGCCACCAGCTATGGCCCGTAGCCCAGGGGCTACCACTGATGGGAGCTTCCAGACCGCAGCCCAAATAATTATCGGATGTATAATTACAGTCACATTACTGCACTAAAATGATTTCTTCATTAATTGTATATATTTGTGATATTACCTGGGTGATATTAATGGGTGTTTTTCCTGTGTTGAGAGTAATTAAAGACACTCCACCTAGTACTCCACCTCCAAAGGAAATGACTTCTTACAGTTCAACTATTTTGTTTACTTCAGTGTATTTTCTCTCTTTGTTTTTTGTACTGTGACAGCTCCACATTCCACACAACAAAGGCGAAAGTGAATTTACTGTCCTAAAAGCCATTCTGACTGGATGGAGATGCGTGTCTGTTACAGAAGCATCTAGGTTCTCATGAGCTGTTCCATTTTAGGCCATGTTGATGGTTGAAGCTGCTCCGGGTTAAGCCTGCGTGTGGACACCTGATCCTGGAACAAGGAGCTTCCTTCCTGCAAGCTTAAACCCTTGCTGGACTGGACCCAGAGGCTTTTGTTCAGGAGCGAGAGCGCCCGTGTGTGGGATTCATCAGGAGTAGATCCAGGGATAGATAAACCTCCAGTTTGCACTTGGTGGGTGGGAGTGGGGAGGAGTTTTGGTTGGGTGGGGTGGTGGTGTCAGTGGTGACTCTCACTGGACAGTAAGTAACTCAGGACTTGGGTTTCTCTGCACTCAGCAGTCGTAGCTTCTTTGTCATCTCACGTTCTCAGCCTCTTTCCCTAGTCAATCCTTGACTCTTGGAAAAAGAGGGCTGTAGAAGCCCATACCCTTACCAGTGTGGCCAGCGTGAAACTGGAAGCAGCTCTGACTTTGCCTCATCAGGTCATGGTTAAAAAAATAAAAGAGCGGGGAGGAATCGGACCTTCACACGAAGTGAACAGTAGCGCTTCTGTGGTTGCGAGCTGAGCTGTAACTGGCTTTCCACCGAAGTGTGTTGTCTGAAAAGAAAACCAAAGTGTTTCTGCTGATCTGGTGCCTCCGTGCTGCCGCGTGAGCTGCTTCCCTTGGTGTCAGAGCTCCTTCCGCAAAGCCTC
Organism: Coracias cyanogaster; assembly: GCA_033124195.1. Taxonomy (NCBI): domain Eukaryota; kingdom Metazoa; phylum Chordata; class Aves; order Coraciiformes; family Coraciidae; genus Coracias; species Coracias cyanogaster. The sequence goes on along the minus strand of JAVSBS010006514.1, from coordinate 34,766 downwards.
AGTGTTCCTGCTCTTGATAATTCACCAGCCGCCACTGGATTGGGTGGTACCTGGATGGCTGAGAAGCAGGAATGATGCTCCAAAGATGGTCTCCTCCTGTTACTGACTGTCCGAAAGGGTTTGCTCTGATGCTGGCTAGGAAGTAGGTGTGAACATGGGTCAAGAAGAGCTTGCACCTAGAGCTGCTAACTGCTGGCATGTTTCTGAGGCCCTATTTTCACCACAGACTAAGACCCTCCATTTTCAGTAGGGAAATGACTTACACTAACTGGAGGGACAACACCACTTCTGGCTGAGTTCCTTGAGTGTAGGAGAAAAAAAATGAGCTCCGTATCTCAACTTTTGTATTTCTCCTTGAAATACCCGATTTGCAGATACACTGGATATGCCCGTTCCTCTTTTTGCAGACTCGTGTTGGTTGCTTCTTAATGGAGGTAACAGGAGTTTTGCAGAGAGAAGCCCTTTGTTTTCTCAGCAGCGTTCAGTTTTCTTCCTCTCCTGTTTTTCCATTCCACGCAAAGCTCCGGTGCTACAAAGGAGAGATGGGCCCTTGCTGCAGAAGCAGAGCTACAGCAGAGCGCTGATGTTTGGGTGAGTCGGGGTCTACGCTCCCAGGCTGGGCCCCTCTCTCCTGCAGAAAAGCATCACCCCTCCTAAGGGACATGGTTGGAGGGACCTGGTTTGCTCCGTTGCTCTTACACCATCCCACGTAGGAACTTATTTCTAGAGTTCACAGTCGGGTTGATTATCCGATGGGTTTGGCGTCCAGTTGGCTTCAGTGCAGTTGGGTGCTGGCTGCGTTGCCGGGGCAGCAGGTGTGAACTTGTGAGTTTTGACCGATTGCCAAACAAAGAGCTCTTGGGTGATGGGAGAAGACCTTGAACATAAGTGCTCTGCAGCACTGCCCACTTTCGTAGCCGCAAAGGGTTGGGCACCCCTGGAAAGCGAGGCAGTTGTTTGGGGCTGTCTTGTATCCTGGTGAGTAGCAGGCTTGTTTGCCCCTACCAAACCGTCCTACTTCCCCATCCATGGCAGCTCCAGCAGTTCCGTGCCTCCCATGTGATGGTCAGAAGTGCAGTGTGGTGGCTCTGGTGAGGAGAGCACCCAGGAGCCATAGTGTGGAGGGATGATCTGCTCCCCGCGGGGGCTGTGCAATGTCCCTTTTACTGGTAAAAGGGAACTGCTCGATCTGCTCAGTTGTGAGGGATTTCCTGGCATTTGTAGAAGTATTTCTAAGGGAATATTAGTACAAATAATCCTGTGACCGTCATGTCCCGTGGAGCCTGTTGTCACCCATGGCTTTCTTTTAAGAGTAATAACTTAATGAGGGTGAATACCTCCTTTGCTGTCCCACAGAGAAAACGCAACCGTCACCCAGACCTGTGGCTGCTGTAGATCCCATTGAACCAGGAAGCAGCCAAGGAGCTTTTGAGCTAGATGCCACCAGGGTTTGATGTCTCTGGGCTGGGTCAGCTGGGGGCAAATGAGCCCAGAGGGACAACCTTTGGGTGAAGGAACTCTCAGGAGCAGCACCACACCGGTGTGGGCAGCGGTGCTGCTGCTGTTGTCTCTGGTGCTTGTGATGGTGCTTCTCTGGGTTTTATAGACCATTAACCAACAGGAACAGGCTGGGATGTGGGGCTGTGATGGTTGGAGTTAATTCACTTGGGCAAGAAACCTCTCGTTAAACTAGAAACTCAAAGCCGTGCAAGTTTTAGCTTCTGTTTTGTGTAGGTCTCTCTAGCTGAGCAGACTTCTGGCTGACCACAGTTACCATTTGTTTAACTATCAACTGTGTCATGTAATAGTGGAGTTTGTGTGAGATAAAGGCTGATAAACAGGCTGACAGCAGATTAGAGAGACTGCTCAGCCAAGGGAAGAGTTTGGGTGGATTAAAAACTTGTAAAATAGAGAGTTTTTTATCCTTGGGACTCCGGGGAGGGCAAGCAGGGAGGTGAAGCTGGCCATGGGGGGCTTGGAGCAGGCCACTGGTGGCTGCACACTGCGGTTGGTAAAAGCCATGACCTTCGCTTAGCTGGGGCCCCACTGAGATGTTCTCCTCTTACAGCACTGGTGAGCCCAGTGGGAAAATGGGTAGGCAGATGGGTCCAGAGGTTTGTTGATTCTCACAGTGTGTTAGGACAATGGGTTACATCACTTCTGTTCATCCTGCTTTTCTTGGTTGTTCTCATTTTTTGTTGGTTTGGTTTTTTTTTCCTCTGAATTTTAGATTTGGGGGGGGAAAAGTGGGGGTGGAAGGAAACTTTAAGCAGACTAGCATAAAAAATATAATCTTGATGATCATAGCTCAGGCCCTTGCTGACAGTGGAGGTACCTAATGCCCAAGAGGCTTTGTTTTTCCCCTCCCTTCATGTTGGCAACTTTGTGTATGCCCAGAACTGAGCACTGCCTCTGACTGGGGTGAGGACTTTTTCTGGAGGTCTAACTCATGCTGAAATGGGCTCTGGGGACATCGGAGTGTGTTGCCAGCCTCACTTTCTTAGAGGTAGCCCTTGCTCAACCATCACCCATGGATGGGCAGGATGGAGATCCCTTAAAAAGAGCTAACTGCCACCCAAACCCCTCAGCTGTGCCCTCCCAGCAGCTGGTGAAGTTTAGAGGGTGTATCCCATGTTGGTTTGACGTAAAATACAGAAATAGAGCTGGAAGCAGGAACAAGGACCCAGGTCTTCCCCTTTGAGGAGATGGCACTAACCACCAAAAGTCATGTTTGTGTCTGTTTCCCGTACCCTGGACCATTGTACTGGCTGTGATGTTTTTTTTTTTTTAATCCTGTTGCTTTGATGGAGGAGCAGAGACTGTCTTCCTAGAGACTGGCCAAGGGTGTTTGCCTAGCGAGGAGAAACAGGGATTCAAATCCTCTCTTAAATTGAGGAATTTTAACCATTTTCCTTGGTTCTTGGGCAAGGACTACACTTAAGGGAGACAAGACAATGACAGCCTTATCTCTTCCCCATGTTTTAGGACCAGTGCATGTTCCTCCCAGAGGGCTTCAGGCAGTGCTGAATAGTTAGAAACCCTGGTCCTACGCTGCATCTAGACCTTAGTGTATCAGGTGGATGTGCCTGACCCTGGATCAGACATCTCCTGTTGGCTGAAGGTTGCTCTCTGAGGAAGAGAAGGATGGTGACAATCTTGAAAGAAGCTTGGGAAGTTGATGCCCAGTCTCCTAAATGCACTGTGAGGCTTAAGAGCCCAGCGGGCCAACAAACCATGTGGTCATTCCCCTTGTAGCTACTGGAAGCATGATGAGGAAGGATGTTTCTGTTGCTTCTCCCTAGTGGTTGCCCTGGCTCTGGTGGAGCAGAGCCTTGGACAAGGGTTGAGCCTTCAGGAGACTGCACCGAGGCCACCCCCTCCCATCAGCTAAGGTAATCCAAAAATCTGGTGGTGTCCATCCCTGTGTCCCCTTGGGAAGGCTGATGTTGCCATTAATGGAAATTAATGAGCCCACTGGTGTCGGGGGAGTCTTTGCGTGGAGTTGTCTTGGGAGGTAAGGAGTGATGTGAAAAGTAAGAGGAAAAATATAATTTTGGGGTAGTTTGTCAGTATTGAGATACTATGGATGAGCCTTTAATAGGGTGAAAAACATCAAAGAAGCACTGGAAGAAAGAACAGATGATAAGCAAAACAAAGATCCCTGTACCTCTGAGTACTCGCTCCAGCCGCAATGTCTCATTTTCACCCCGAGTTTCTCCTTGGTAACATATTTTTCTTTTAATTTAGGGAAATTCATGGAGCCTTCTGCCATTTATTTATTTAGTGGTGTTACCCAGGCTATTAAACTCTGACGTGCAAGTCACTGCGTTGGAGAAGAAGGGTGGGGGGAACAGGTTAATCCGAGGGTGGTTGCCAGTGCCACCAAAGTCATTAGAGCAGCGAGCGGTGGGACTGAGAGAGCTGTTGCGGATGTTTTTGGGAGTTTTGTTGTTATTACTTCATTCCTGATGGCTTTAAGTAACCGGATCTTGTTTCAAAATCAGATCTTCTGGCTGCTGATATAAGACCACAGATCACATTTACACAGAGCTCAGTTTCTCAGCCCAAATGCTGGAGCTTCTCCACCCTTGACTGACCGTGTGAGCTGGGCACTGTCCAGGCAGCTCCAGCGTAGCTGCTCGCTTTTTATCAGGGTATTAAGCCATCTCTGATGAGATTTTACCTTTTTTGGGGGGGTTTATTTTGTACTGGATGGGGTTGACTTGTGTCTGGGTCACTGGCTGTGGTAGTTTCTATGACCAAGGTCTGAGGAGCAGCGTCCAGCAGCGCTGTGCTTGATGTTCTCTGTGCCTTTGTGCCCAGTGAGCTGGTCTGGTGGTGCTGGGGATGGTGCTGACCTTGACCTCCAACAGCAAAGTGAAAAAGGAAGGAAACAGCAAAGTTAAAACTGTCAAAGTTTGCCGTGGGTGCAGCCTTAACTAGAGCAGGAAAATCTAACGCCGGCTGCAGAGAAATGGGGAGTTTTCTCAGGACGTTGAGCAAGTCGATCACAAAATAGCAAATAAAATCTAGCGCTGGTAAAAGAAAAGCCGGGTAAGGGGGGAGAAAACGCTGCCGGGGTAAGAGGAGCTGTAAATCAGCCTGACAAGATCTCCAGAAGTCCCTTCCAACTCTTACCAGCCTGTGATTCTTTTCACACAGAAAAGAGATATTTTGAGTTACCTGGGCAGCTTGTAGGCAGTGGTTGCTGATGACAGAGATGAAGAGGACACTGGAAATGTTGGAGGACCTGCGTCATGGCCGTCAGCATGTGGTCCTACTCCGCGCTCCAGCTGGCAGCTGTGAGGGCAGGAGGTGGCCGGGGGTCCTGAGCGCAGGTGAGACCTCACCCCCACCAAGGCGCGAGACGCGTGTAGGTGGTGAAAAGGGAACCAGTTGCTCGTGATGCAAGAGGAAGGGACACCAAAAGATGTCAGGTGGTTGGCTTAAAGCAGCAGCGTTGTGTTTCTGAGCACTGTATGTAGAACGCTGTACGTTTACGTGCAATAAGTGATAGGACAAGAGGAAATGGCCTCAAGTTGCACCAGAGGAGGTTGAGGTTGGACATGAGGAAGAATTTCTTCCCCAAAAGGTTTGTCAAGCCTGGCCCAGGCTGCTCAGAGCAGTGGTGGAGTCCCCATCCCTGGAAGGGTTTCCAAGCCGTGGAGATGTGGTGCTGAGGGACATGGGTTAGTGGTGCCTTGGCAGTGCTGGGTTAATGGTTGGACTTGATGATCTTAAAGGTCTTCTCCAACTGAAACAATTCTATGATTCTAAGGGAAAGGTTCATCTTTAGCGACCTGCTTCTCCCTGGCTGTTTGCTGCTCTTTAGCGCAGAGCTAAATGAATACAGGAATTCCTACAAGCAAACGGGTGGAAAAATGCACGGAACAGGGAAAGAAACTCTCGCCTGTAAAATAAATTTTAAAAATCAATGGGGGGGCAGGGGAGAGATCTCTGGAAAAAACAACAACCCTTTCTCTGTGCCCTGCTTGCCGGCTTTCAAGCTGCTCCTCCTGCGCTGCACAACCACGCTCCAAAGCATCTTCCCAACTTCCAGCGAGGTCCTCCCACGTTCCCCCCCACAACCAACCTCCCCAAATCGCCGCGGGGCTGGGCTGGCTGCAGGACCTGGACCCCCTCCATCCCCTTCTCCTCCCTGGGGGCTCAGAGGGACCATCTGGGTCCCTGCCCGGGGAGAGGCGGGCGGAGGGAGGGACCGGGAGGCGGGGAGCGGAGAAGGATGCTCCGGGGCTGGCTCTTCGCTTCCTCGCCTGCCCGGAGCTCGCAGGGGCTTGCCTGGAGGATGTCTCACCCCCTCGGCACAGGTAACTCCGGGACCTCCATCACCCCAGCCTTAGCAGGGGGAGGCGGGCAGGGACGCAGCAAAGGGGAGGAAGGTTTTTGCCATCCTGCTTTGCTTTAAAACTCCCTTCAAGGGGAGAACAAGGGGGATGGAGGGGATTCGAAAGGAAGAGATGAGGCTGCGGGGTTGTGCTCGGAGCCCTGCATAGGGATGAGCCTTGCCCTGAAGTTTCCCTGCAGATGGCTGGGAAATACTTGCAGGGGCGAATCCCCCGAGGTGGGAGCGTGGGAGCTGCTCTCCATCTCTCTCTGCAGCGTGGCGGTGATGCTGGCACGGGCTGGGATGCTCTCGCCCGTGCGTGGTACCCTGGGGATGCTGCGTGTGATGGACAGGTTCCCCAGCCCCGCACCCTGCTCCTGGGCGTATCGCTTGGGTCGCGCGTTGCCATCCCATGCCATGCGCACGGATGGGCAGGCAAGGGCTTTGAAGTTAGTGGGAGATGGGTGAGCCGGTGAAGTGTGCGGCCCTGCCTTGCGTTGGCACAGACTCGTCTATATTCAGATGTGGGAATAGGGTTGCATGGGATTTGAAATGTGTGGATGCGCAGGAGAAGCGCCAGCTTGGCAGTAACGCGTAATAACACGGGCAGTTGCCATCGGCTGCCGTGATCTGTCCTCCTGGAAAAGCAGGCAGGCGACCAGGCAGCCGTTGCAGGAGGACTGGGCAGCTTGTGCTCCTTTAAAAGTGGAGAGGAGCTTTCTCCGAGCATCCTCCAGCAAACTGTGTCTGTGAGCAGACTTGGGAAGCAGCTTCTTGCTGAGCACGTGAGATCCAGCCACAGCTTTGGAGGCAAGAGCCAGGGGTGGGGTGGGGGGGAGGACATTGTATTTTCTCAGCCTGTTTGTGACAACATGTTCTGGTTTGTCACTGGAGGTGTCATTGCTGGGAGAAAACTCGTGCCATTGCCTGCCGTGGTGAGCTCAGAGCATGCTGCTGAGGGTCAGCCCCAGGCGGTTTCTGGAGCACCATCTTCTCTTTGTGGAGAACGCAGAGCAGCAGCACCCGGCTCAGAAATCACTCCCGAATCCATTCATGACTGAGGAACCTTCCGTCCCAGCCGAGCCAGACCTACCATCTTCCAACATCACCAACGTGACGGACTGTGGCGAGGAGATCTTGCTCTATGGGGACACTGAGAAGATCGTCATCGGAGCGGTGCTCTCCATCATCATCCTCATGACCATCGCTGGCAACAGTCTGGTCATCATCTCCGTGTGCATCGTCAAGAAGCTCCGGCAGCCCTCCAATTACCTGGTCGTGTCCCTCGCAGCTGCCGACCTGTCGGTGGCCTTCGCTGTCATGCCCTTCGTGACCATCACAGACCTGGTCGGGGGAGAGTGGCTCTTTGGGAAGGTTTTTTGCAATGTGTTTATCGCCATGGATGTTATGTGTTGCACCGCCTCCATCATGACCTTGTGCATCATCAGCGTGGACAGGTAAGGGAGGACAAGGCACCTGCCAGCTATTCATGGGCTTGAATATAAGGGTGTTTCTGGAGCTTGAGGCTCACAAGAATCATATTCCCAGTTGGATCAATGCTTCTGCATGTGTTTTCCAGGCGCACAGGGTTGATGAGGGCTTTCTGTGGGAATAAGGTGCCTGAGTCGCTTTGGAAGAGCCAGGCTTAAGGTGCTTTGTCAAGTAACTTCTCCAAGTTAACTTGCTCAGTCCTCCCCACCTAAGCAGCTGCTTCACATTGTTCTTCCTTGGGGAACAGAGCCTAGAGGATAGACCCATGACCTGACCTTCTCCATGGAAGGCGGCTGGATTATAAAATTATTCTTGAAAACGAACAAACAAAATACCCCAAACGTACGAACTTTGAAAATCAGGCTATGGGGCTTCTGGAGCCCAGGTCCTATGGGATGCTCTGCTGTTCCCTGGACTTCTGCCTTGGCTAAGGATGTCAGCAACTCTCCCCACCCCATCCCAAGCCCCTCAAAAACCCAGTTTAGCCCAGTGCATGCATTGGTGAGGATTTGCTGGCTTTGACTCCCACACCGGGGTTCAGGAGGGAAAGGTTAAGCCAGTCTGGCCAACTGGCGAGACTTGGGCAAGTCAGCACCTCCATAGGTCTAATTATAGCAGCCTGCGTCATTAGGGACATTGCTGTGACGAGCCGGTGGGCCAGATCCAGATCTGACGCGCGCATTGGCTTTCCCAGGGGGTTGGTTTGGGGTTACGCTGGCACCACTCAGCCGGGCTTGCGATAAGCAGCTCAGGGAAGGGAGACAGCCGAGGAGACGCGTGCCGTTAGCTACACCACCTCCCTGGTCACCCTCCCACCCTCCCCAGGTGTGAAACCAGGTGGCAAAGCAGAAAGGGCAGAGAAAAATCCTGCTGATGATTGATGTTAGCCCCCGGCGAGCTCCGAAGCCCTCGTCCCCCCCGCCAGCCCCTGCTCCCCTGCGAGCTGCCCTTTGCTCCGTGGTCCTGAGCAGCTCAGCGCTGCTGGTTAGAAAGCAAAGTCCCTCCCAGGCCACCCGACAAGGTCCAGCTCTGCCTGTTCATGGAAAAGCAGGTGTATTCCGAGCTGGCAGGAGCCTGTCTCTGTTAGAGGGAAAAGATTAAGTGCAGTAATGAAATACGGCAATGCTCCTTCTTCATGAGTGAGGAGCAGGGAAGCAGCTACACACTAATCACTCTGGCTTGCTTTTTAAAACAAAATTTTCTTTTTCCTTTTTTTCCCACTTTCCTTTCCCTTTCCTTTCTTCTTCTCTTCTCTTCTCTTTTCTCTTCTCTTCTCTTCTCTTCTCTTCTCTTCTCTTCTCTTCTCTTCTCTTCTCTTCTCTT
>JAVSBS010006514.1:0-26007 GCA_033124195.1 Coracias cyanogaster | reverse complement strand
AGATCCCCTCGGAGGCTTCTCTTGTGCAGCTCAGCAGCCCCAGGGCTCTCAGCCTTTCCTGGGCACAGAGATGCTCCTGTTCCCTCAGCATCTCCGTAGCCTCTGCTGGACTCTCTCCAGTAGCTTCTTGTCTCTCTTGAACTAGAGAGCCCAGAACTGGACACAATATTCCAGATGTTGTCTCATTAGGGCAGAACAGAAGGGGAGGGAGAACCTCCCTTGACCTGCTGGCCACACTCTTCTGAATGCACCCCTGAACATCATTTGCCTTCCTGTCCATGAGGGCCCATTGCTGGCTCGTGGTGAAATTGTTGTCCACCAGGACTCCAAGGTTCTCCACACAGCTCCTTTCCAGCAGGTCAGCCTCTCAACTGTACTAGTGCCTCCCCTGAGACCTTCCCTGGGTCTGCGCTGTCACCACAAAACCCTTTCTTTTGGCCTAGCACAAATTGAACTTCACTCTGTGTCAAAAAGCCACTTATCGCTTCAGCACAAAGTCATCCTGGTGAGGTGGTTGGCAGGGACCTCCGGGCTTTGCTGCTCAGCAATAACAGCCCTCTCTGTGGAAAGGTGCTTCCTGAGCAACCAGAGGAGATACTTCATGCAGAGTAAAGGTGGTGCTTTGGGGTGGGTTTTTTTGCTCTCAGTTATGTTCTCATTCAGATACTTAGTCCAGTGCTGTAGACCAGGTAATTTTTTTTTTTTTTTTTTTCCAAAAGGCTTTCAGAGAAAAGATTTCCATGGGAATATCTTCTTCTGCTAGCTTTGAACAGGCCAATGGAGAACTGTGGCCAGAGCTGAGGGAAGTCCAGGTGAAGAATCAGATCTTTCCTAGCAGAGAGCTCAAGGCTGGCCAGAGAAGAGATCAAACAGCACTTGCTCCCTGCTGCTGCAGGGGCTGGGCATTGCTTGTCTTCTCCAGGCCTCCTGCCTGCCATGTGCCGTCCCCACTGGAGCCTTCCTCGGGTGGCAGAAACACAAGCAGAGCAGCTCTCTGCTGATGTGCGATTGCCCTGGAGCTCATATCGTGGATCCCAAGCCATCAACAGGGCATGAAAATACACCTTCTGTTAATCTAAGGAACATCAAGATTCTCCAGATGCCTGTGGCAACATCAGCCAAGGGTTTGTGAGACCTCCGTGATGGAGAGCGTGGCCCAAGCAAGCCCCACCTGGAGCAGAGGTGCTGGGGCAGGGGAGGGCGGGCAGGTCTCTCCCGAATTCAGCTCACGTGAGCTACCGCAACTCTTAGACCCGATTTCCTGTGAAAGGGACCGTTAATGCGAACGCGAGGAAACCACGCTGCGCTGGCAGCCGCAGAAACGGCTCCTGCTGCATCCGCCCTATTTTCTAGGTGGGAAAACTTGAGCTTGCTGAGCTTGTTCTCCTTGAACAATTTCTGAGCTTCCCACACCGCTTTGTGTAACATCTTTTCCCTTGAGAAGCTGAAAGTAGTTCTGGGGGGTTGTACGGGGCCAGAAGGGATGGTGATGGGCTGGCGCCGGCCTTCAGCTGCAGGAGCTGATGTTGGCCATGGTAAACCTCTCGTGGGGGGCAGATGAGCTGCCGCAGTTTGCAGGGGTGGGGTTTAGTCCCTTTGCAAGCCAGCGGTTTGCTTTTCTCCCCCCTAGAAGGAGGTTAAAATGATTTTTTTGAAAGCATCTAAGATGTTCTACAGGGGCTCAAGAGGTAGTGGCAGCCCAGTGCCATGTGCTGGGCCCTGTGAGCGTGTTGGTGGTGATGTGCAGGGAGGAGAGTGGGCCAGGAATTACATTTTTAAAAGAATTTTTGAAGGATTTTTTTATCAAATGTGACAGGAAATGAAAAAATAAGTAGTATTCATTGCTGTGACCAAATCAGAGTGGTGGCCATGGATCGGCGGGGCTTGCTCGGGTGCACACTCGCTGGCTCAGAGGGATGAGGTGGTGGAGGTTTGGTTTATTATATAGAAGGGCTTTGAAAAAGAAAACAAGAAGTCTTTCCGTGTTCCAGCACTCCCTGGGATTCGCATCGTTTTTCTACAAAATATATACTCTTTTATAAATTAAATCTATAAAACAACATTTGCATTAAATAAAACCTGATACCGTCACAGCATTTTTACAGTTCAAAATGTAACAGTTCAACTATTCACAGCAAACTAAATCCTCCAAGAAGGTGCAAAGGAATTACCAGCCAAGCCCAAAGCTTCTGGTGTTTGTAAAGAAATTGTTTTTAAAAATACGCCCAAAATTGAGTCTCTCTTTAAAATCTCTTGTAGCTTGTTGGGTGGCACCTTTGACTTTGCTTAGAGTGAGTTCCCATTACAGTAAACTTCTGGAAGGTTTGGTTCCTCTGACAGTTCTAATCATTGGGCGTGATGGTGCAGGGTCAGTTATCGGTGAAAAAGAAATAGTTGGTCCCATCTTTGTGGAAAAGAGAGGACCTGGAAGGCTTGATGGATGTCTGGCCTGAACAGACATCCTCAAAGCCCAGCCCCGTGGTAAAGATTATCCAATGGAGCGAGATGGCTCCCAACCATACGGCTTCTGAGCCAGAAATGGGAACTGGTGGCAGAAAAATAGTGTCTGGATGTTTCAATTACTGTGAGTTGGGGTTTTGTCATGTGCCGCACCCCAAAATGGAGGCTTGGTTAATCAGTTAAATGGTGAGTCCTTTGGGGCTACCTCGTGGTCCTTGCTCCATGGTCAATGTGGCTTGAGGCTTCTTGGCATTCTTCATAGAAATGAGTCATTGTTGGATTGTCTTTTGCTTCAGAAATACATAATAGAATCATAGAATGGTTTGGGTTGGAAGCGATCTTAAAGATCACCGAGTTCCAATCCCCTGCCATGGGCAGGGGCACCTCCCACTAGACCAGGTTGCTCAAAGTCCCATCACAATACAGTGTCACCTACTAATTTTTAGGATCAAATGCTTTCTGCATAGACCCCAAAATCTTTGTGGCTTCTTGCCACAGGACGTGGCCAGGTAGCAGCCCCAGCAGTGACAATGGGGCACAGCCTTGCCTCGCCATGGGACCACGTCCTCCTCCTCCTCCAGCCAAAGCTACCTGCTTTGGCTGCCCAGCTTAGAGATAGGACCTGTGAAATTACACGGTGTTAGTTATATTCAGAGAAAATTTGCAACCAAAGTATTAAATCAACTTATTATGGGTCAGGTTTGGGGCTGGAGGGAGTTTTGTTTGTTTTTCTCCAACTCTCACTAAAATCAGCAGAAGATTGTCTGATTCATTACTCTCGATGTCCTATGGAAAAAAAAAAAACAGGGCCAAACCCCAAAATACAGTGAATATTAGAAGTCTTGGCAACAATTTAGGGAAGGTGGGTGCTAGCAGTCGACGGTGTCCTCCCTGAGCACGTCTCTGGAGTTCTTCCTCGCGTAACCGAGGTTGTGGAGCTGAATGCTGTCTTGCAAGTCCTGCCTGGAAAGGCGTCTCCTGAACTCATCAGTAGTAAAGTAGTAGATGACTGGGTCCACGCAGGAGTTCAGGCTGGCGAGGCACAAAGCTACGGCGTGAAACACCGAGATCACCTTCTGGACACAATCGTTTTTAATCTTTTTGGTTTTGACAAAGAAATCTAGCGGGAAGCTGATATGATAAGGTGCAAAGCAAATCAGAAACACCAGAGCGCAGGTGAGAATCATCTTTAAAGCCTTCTTTTTCTCCCCAAGGTCATGGGAAGCAGAGTTTTTTTCTTTGAGTGATAAGACAGTCTTCCAGGAGCAGTACAGGATGATGAGTAGGGGTGTTATGAACCCCACCAATTCACCTATCGTCATCAGCGCGATGGAGATGGGAAGGTCCACTTCCTTTACAGGGAGATCCACGAAACACGTGTTTTTCGCATCCTTGTGAAGCCTGAGAAGGGGGAAAGGCAAGCAGCCAATGCAGACCACGACCCACCCAGCGATGCTGATGTAGATGTCACAGATGCGTTTGCAGTCGCTGAATTTGAATGGGTGCATGAGAAACAGGTACCGTCTGACGCTGATGCAAACCAAGAAGTAGATGCTCGCGTACATATTGACGTACTTCAGGTAGAAGCAAAGCATGCAGAGACCTCCCCCAAATTCCCACGTGCCGGTCAAGTAGTAGAAAATCCTCAAGGGCAAGGACAAAACCTGCGCTAAGTCGGCAATGGCCAAATTGATCATAAATATTACGGCTCTTTTGGTCTCTTTCATGTACCCGTAGAAGACCCACAAAGCCAACGTGTTTCCTATTAGTCCGGGGATCAGGATGAAAGTGTACGTAATCGCGTAGTAGGGCTTGAGGTCTGTTTCGCTGCAGGTCGAGCCGTTGGTCATGGTTGTGCTCCACATCCGTGCTCAGCCCCGGCATGATACCATGTTCCTCACCCGTGTCCTGCAGCCAGCTTGTCCTCGCGTTGTCAGTGCTTCATAGAAAGCTTCAGCCATAGGAGGCTTCGGTCAGGTCGTTGTGTCTGCTCCAGGAGCTGAGTTATGGAGTGTGGGAGCTAATGAAAGTCCTGCTCGTGCGCTTTGCTCGTGCTCTTTGTCAGAATTTACCAGGACCTTCCTCTAGCCGCTTGCAGGGTTTGCAGGGAGGGGATCCACGCCAAGAGACGCATTGTCACAAACTGAAGCGCTCAAGTTCCTCACCGGAGCTGCGCCTCTGTCACCTTTTGGGTGGCATTTCAGCCACTTCTCTCCGCACAGGAGCTGGACAACCGCCGTGGCCCCGCAGCTGAAAGACAGAAAGGTGTGGTTAGAGCACTGCGAGGAGACACAGGTCGTACAAAGCAAGAGGTGCTGGAAAGCTCCTTAAAAGAGCAGTGGGAACATCTCTCCTGCAGAAACCTGTTGCTAGTGGTGTCCAGAATGGTTGGCTCTTCTCCCACCTGACAAGCTCCGTGCCTTGCCCAGTGCAGGGAGGTGCAAAACCACTGAGGAATAAATAGGAAGTGTATTTAATTGCCAGCCTCCCACGCCATGCTGCGACAGGAGTCACCCCCGATCGCAGGGCATATCTAACTTGCTGCCAGGGTTCTGCAGCTGCCTCTTTCCCAGCTCCAGCTTGTCCATCCCAGTTTCCCTTTGGCTCTGGTTGTGTCGGTCTCCCTATGCCTGAGCGTGCAGCCAGCACAGAGATGCTCCTGCATCCCTTGGAGTTTAACGCTCCCCTGGTCTTCCCAGGAGAGCCCTTCAGAAACTTCTCTCCTGCACCGTGGCGATGGGCAGCCAAGAACACGACAGAAAAACATCTGCTCCTTGGATAAATGCTCCTGCCCCTAAAGGAACATTTTCCACTGGTGCTGCTGCTGTGGCCTGGAGTGGAAGTCCTGAGTTGGTGGCTTTAACCCAACCAGGGCCAACTTTTTGATTTGTGTTTCAGAAATAGAATATAAACCCTACTCGCACACAAGCAGGGACAAATGACCCACAGCTTCCACACCTCTTGCTGCAGAGCTACCTGCGTTACATTAAATATGACTCTCACAACTGCATTTTCTGAGCCTTTCCTCTACCCATCTTGCACATGCGACTGCCGTGGCCGTTGGAAATGCCAGATATCATCACTGAGGTGACTGTGGGTGGACTTCGGTTTAGAATTGTTTGCATGAGATGATCTGAATCTGTCAGAAAAAAGAACAACCCAAACCGATCTGATAAATATAGAGGAAATTCAGGTCTCTGTCCAAACTCTCTCAGATTTGTCTTTTGCTTCAGCACAAAGCATTGACCTGCAGGTCTAGGTGGGAGAAGTTTGTAGGTGCCAACCAAGGTGCTACAGGCACATTTATAAAGGCAGAATTACATCCCGCTGCAAGCCCTGATGTTTCTGCCCAGCAACATTTATTAAGGAAGCTGGTGTTCAGCTCTTGCCAGTGTGATTGCACCAAAACTTTGAAGTAACTTCTGTGGAAACAGAAAATCTCCTACAAAAAGAAACAGTTCAGGGAGGCAGCTTTTCTGTGTCTGTTTGTGTAGTTTCTCTTGCACACCATTGAGTTATGAGGCCAGCGAGACTCAGATGTCTTCATGTGTTCCTTTCTTCCAGGCAGCTGGCACCTATCATAACCAGGAGAGCAAAATGGCTCGTGAAATAACCCCGTTAAACTTCAGAAGCAACAATTAATAAGCCGTAGAGTTAATGAGCCTTCTGTTCAAAGGCCTTCTGATTCTTTTATTAGTTCTCCACCCAGATTCTGATGCACAAACCTGCCCATCTAAGTCTAGAAATGTGAGTAAGCTCTCCATCATGCAGGAAAGCTAGTTGGTGCTCACCTACTCGTTAGGTTTTACCCGTTACCGGTGGGTAATTTGGGTTTCAGGCTTCGGTTTCCAAGCTGGAGCTTGACTGGCACAAGTAACTGGGAGAAGGCTTTGGATGCAGCTGGTTTTTAGCAGTACCTTGAGGTTAACCCCTTTGGGGCTTCCTGACAGCTATGCCCGCTTTGGGAGGGCTCCTCCCTTCTCCTCTCTGCTGGGATCGAGCCAAACCAGTTGGCCAAAACCACTACATCCTCCTCGAGTGGTCAGAATTGTCTTGTGGGGCTTGAAAAAATGCAGAGTGTAGGTACAGGCAGAGCAGCTGGGAAAGCACCCAGAGCTGCGTGCTGGGGACTGGTACTTATGGGGGACAGGGGAGGGGTGGTCCCTTTCATGTTGGTTTTCCATGGCGATGCTGGGGTCTGTCAAGACATGCCCATCTTTACCATTACAGCAAACTCCTCAGTGTGATGTGTCCAAGCTCCCCATCCAGGCCTCTTGCTACCTGTACAATGTCCTGGCTGGGGAGCATCGACTGGGATGTTTGCAAGATAAAGCCCTAAACCTGCAGCAGCATCCTCGGCTCTCTCCAGCCTGCTCCCGGGGTAGGGACCCGCCTGCAGCACCTTCTGCCTCTCCCTGGGGGTGCAGAGCCAAGCACGAGGGCTCCCAGAAAACCCAGCTGAAGCCGGGGAGCTGCAAGGATGCTGGCCCAGGACACCCAGAAAGAGACGAGCCGGAGCAGCCGCCTTCAGACCGAGGGTAAAAAACACAGCGAGTGTGAGAAACCGCACGTCGGAAATCCCGAGCGGTAACGTTACAAAGCTCAGCCAAATGTGCCATGTAAAATACGAGCAGGATGCTAAAAAAAAACCCACACCAGCAGGATGCTAAAAAAGAAAGAGGAAATTTTGTTTCGCGTGCCGTGCGCTCGCTTCCCCTCGGCGCAGGGGCTGGCTGCGGCGGTAGGTGTGAGACTCTGCTCTTCCTTCTTCCCTCAAATGGTTTTTTCCTCCCCATTTGGCCAAGGAGACCCCTCAGCCAGCCACGTCAGGGCCCTGGGTGAAGACTTCTCCGTTTCTGCTTAGTGAGTTAGAAACACCAGGTAGATTTTGCAGCCAGGCTTTACAAGCCAGGGCTTGTTAACGCTGGGTGTGTATCGTGGATTTTCTACACGCTGAAGGGCAGTTGTATGTCCACGGGCTCCAGCTGAACACGTGCAGGAGCTGGGGATGGAGGAGCAGCCACAGCTTCAGCACCTGTGAGCCTGGGGTGCAGCAGAGCTCTGCCCCACAGCCCCGTCAGAGCCCATCACACTCTCCGTGAGGAGTCAGGCTCCTCACCTGAGGATGGTTATGACGACCCAGGGTCAACCCAGGACCCTCGTTAGCAAATCCTGTGGGTTTTACCCCAGGAAGCAAAGCCACAGCAACTCATAAAACCCAGCTCGGGGGAGGAGAAGCTCTTAAACCAGCTTGTGGGAGAGCAGCCTGTGGTCAGGCTCTGTAGGTTCTGCCCTATGCCTTGTCCTCTCTTGGAGCTCAGATCCATAGAGAGCTCAGGATGCTCTCCAGCATCTTCTGCTCCTTCCCAGAAGCAGGGTAAGGAGATCAGCTTGGCTGGATCCTGCCACCAAACACCACCCTTGCGAGGACAGCTGCTGGCCCAGGTGAGCAGTGGGTGCGTGGGCACCCTGTGTTTGGGGAGGAGCTGGTATTTCTGCTGGAAAACGCATAAATCCCGTGGTAGAGGTGAAGTGGGGCTGACCTGGCACCCTGGTGTCATCTGCTGACTTACCCTTTTGGGGGAAGCTTGAGCGTGTGACTGCCTGGGACCTCTTGTCTATTTTTAACTTCTTCTCCTCTGCGGCCTGAAATAAAAGGAGAATGTGCATGGGGTGACTTCAAATAGAACTTTAGCTTCATGCTGCACTTGCCTGGCCCAGGGACCAGAGCAGGGCAGTGATGTCCTGGGCCGGGCTTCTCCCAGGAACCGCTTGTTTTCTGTGTCACCTGAAGTGCTGCTTTCCTCTTTTGGCAGAGATAACCACTCGTAGTAGTAATTAATAGTTGCTAACTGAAAATAGAAGTTATAGCAATGTAAGCTGATTGTTGTATGCTGCTTTTTAGTCCTTTTTTAAAGTTATTGGGGAGGATAAAGCTGTTTTTCTCCCTTTTCAAGGGCTTTTCTGCCTTGAAGCAGTTCTCTGATAGATATTTGGGTTTTATAGCCTCTTCCTTGCTTTCTATTTGTTCTCTCATTAGTTTCTCCTTTGCTCATTACTAAGGTGACGGGGTATTTCCATGCTCCCTGCCCTTCTGCCCAGGTCCCTGCTGGGAGGAGCGGCAGAGCTGCCGGCTTCTGCTTGAGGGAGGTTTCCCGCTCTGGCTCTGAAATTCGTAGGATCATTTAGGTTGGAAGAGACCTCTAGGATCACCTCGTCCAACCTGAAGTTTTGGGAAGGGGCCGTGGGGCTGGAGGCCTGGGCAGCTCCCTGGGCTGTGGTGGTGGGCGGTGCGTCAAGCAGGCAGCTGGGGACACCGGGGGGGGATTTCAAAGGGTAAATTCCAAGAATATGCAGGAAAAAACAAACGCTTTGGTTTAATGCCATGTGAAGTACGCTGATTTTTGCCTTTTAATCCTTTGCAAAAGCTCTTGTCAATATTTATCCGGGTTAAAAAGGGAAGATAAAGTCAGAGCATCGGTGTCGTGTCCTCACCTAATCCCCCACCCCTCTTCCTGGCACACCCTGATGTCCGTGGTAGATGTGAGCACCAAAGCTGGCAGCTTTCCACCCAAACCACCAGCACACCCCCAAAGGCTGCGTGCCCACCAGGCTGGGAGCTGTTATGGTGGCACAGATAACTCTGCCTCCTCCCCTCGCAGTTCTCGATATTTGGTGGAAAATTGCCAGTGGAAAGTCAGCGTAGAGCCTCTTGCGAGGAACAGGGCGTTTCAGACAACCCCTCGGACAAACACAGCGCGAGGAACCCAAGCGAGACCCGGAGTAGTGGGTGAACCAGAGCGGTTATCCCCGCCCTTGTGGAGATGGGGCTGCGCAGCCTCAAAAATCCATTTACAGACAAGCCCCCTGACAAGCAGCTGCGGGGTTTCGCAAAGGCTTGAGAATCGCCACAATTGGTGCCGTTCTTATACGCAGCTTCTTGAAACTCCCGTAACAGTAATAGAAAATACGGTTTGAAACTTCATGGCCGGCTATTTTGGTTCAAGCCGTCCCCTTCCTCTCTCCTGGATACACAGCATCTCCTGAGCGCTCGCGGGAGCTCGCTCTGCTCATAAGAGGAGACAGGAGCTCCTCACCCATACCTGGGCTTAGCCTGTGTCTCCTTGGGTCTACCCGTTTGCTTTTGGAGATCTATGAGGGTTGGAGGCTAATGCTGCACCCTCCTGCCTCTTCCTGGGGTGTCCCCATCCCCTCTCAGTGCTTCAAGCGTGGCAGGAACAGGCACCAAGCCTGTTGCGATAATAATAATTTTTTAAAAGTACAATTTAAACCCGTTAGCCTGACCTAAAGATGAGCAGGGGTCAAAGACCATCAGTCCTACCTTGGCTGTCTCAGCGGGTGCTCCAGTGTGACCCTGCGGGTGCCAGCAGTGGGTCCCTCCTCTCTCGATGTGCAAAGCAAAAGTGCAACTGCCGGAGGGAGGGGAGCGTGGGAGGGGAGCGGAGCAAAGAGGGGCCCTCCCCGGCCGGCACCGCTTTCCGTGCTGCTTCTCCCGCCCCTGGACCTGAGATGGGCCTGACCCTTTCTATTTTTGTGGTGTTATGCATGTATGTGTGTGAAGGCGCTGCTGGTTCTGGGGTGCTTTGGGAACTGCCGGCGCGGTAACTGCCGTGTGCTGCGTGGCTGCTGTCGCCCCAGCAGCCTCCCCCGCCGCTGGTGGTGGGGTCCCAGGGGACTCAACACCCCAAGAGCAGCCGTCTGAAGCAACGCAGACTCCCATGGGCAAGCATCTGCTCGAGGGCCCTGTTCTGCTAAGGATATGGAGCTAATGAGGCTGACGATGCGAGATGCTCCATCGGTTATTTCCCTCTCCCTTCCCCAGCTTTCTGGGCAAGGTTCCTTTGCTCTTATCAGGATGTTTGTAGCCCCATGCTTTGGGGAGGTTTCAGAAAGTCGTGCTGAAGCTGATCACAGTGTGGTTTGGGCTCCCCCGAAAGCAGGAGCTTCTCCATGGTCATTATTTTCTTATTCACTGGATTTCTCCAGCTCACGCAAAGCAAACCAGGGCTGGAGCCAAGGACTCTTCTCTTCCAAACGAATGCTTTGTGCCCATGAAGTGGTGTCACCCATCACCATGTTCTCAAGCCACCATGGCCCCCCAGCTTTGCAGCTGCCGGGTGCTTGGCTGGTGGTGGCCATCAGCAGAGGGCAGTGGTGGCCGTGGCACAGGGAGCTCGCTTGCCTCTGCACACTCCCTGACGTCAGGATTTCGAAAAGCAGCACTTCTGTAGTTGTCTGTCTGGGGACTCCATTTCAAGAAGTATTAATTCTAAGATCAAGAGGGACTGAGGATTCTTGATTCGATTGGTTGTTTTGAAAAGTGACTTTTAAAACCATTTCCATTGCAAATAATCTTAAAGTGCTACTTTTGCATTTATTTTTACTTGAATGTCTGCTCAGGAGAGCAGGACTTATTTCGCAGCAGGACTTGAGGAAGGGGTTGCAGCTCTGCAGAGGGCTGGGCAGCCTGGTCCACCACAGTGTCCCCACCACCGCAGCAGGTACCAGGGGCTCGGTGACGCCTTCTCCCTTAAAGCATCGTTGATTTCCTCCTCTAACAATCTGGGCTTATATAGCAGGGGTTTGTAGCTCTAGATACTACTTTTTATTGTGGTTTATAGGAAATTAATCTCTTGGGCACATGGTGGGCTCTTCATAGCCTCTCAGCGTGCCGGGTTTGCCATCCCTGCGGGGGCACAGCCCCTCTCTGGGGCTTTGCAGCTCGCACCTCCCAAAGCAATCAGGCGCTTCCTTGCTTCAGCATCTAATACTCCTACTAGGAAAACTTTTTGCCTTTCTGTGAAGCCTGCTGATTGCTTAATGCGCCTTAATTAATCTTGTGTGGGAGCTGGAGCTTTCAGCGCTGTGGGATCTTCGCCGCAGAGTTGTCCCCTTGGGTGCGGGGATGGATTAATCTGCTGGTGCTTTTGGACTAGAAGCAGCAGAGGTTGGGGGTTTATTGCTTGAATGGAGCTTGTGGCTGAGTCTCCGGGGAGATGTGCTGAGCCCTCGGTGGAGGGTGCTGGCTCCGTTCCTGTTAGTTCTGGAGCATTTCCTTAGTTGGAGTGGGATCTGGGGTGTAAAATTTTCCCCGTGCTTGCCTCTGCCGTCTGCTCTCCCACTTTGCAAAGTGGTTGCACCGTCGCGACTTAAAAACCTTTTCTTTCCTTCTCCCCCGCCCCAAAATCTTGTGCTGCAAAACCTGGCAGCCCCCAGGCTCGGCCTCCCCAGCCCCTTCCCTGCGTGACCCTGGCCCCCCCAGCTTCCCACAGCAACCACAGGGACAATTTGGACACCGCTTCCATTGACAACAAGATCGAGGCCATCCCCAAGAACAATGACCGAGCAATGCCTGGGGTCAGAAGACGGTGGCTTTTTCTTTTCCTCACCAAGCATGTGCTGGATGCTCAGTTCTGCACTTTCATTTCCGCAGAGCCGGCCTATTTATAAGAAAGCGCAGCCTGCGCCGGGGGCAGCGGGTGCACGTACTGTACAGAGAGGCTGTATGCTGGTTTTCTTTGCTCAAAAGCACCTTTGAGAACATAACCATATCGCGTCGGTGCCGTGCTCTGTGCAGTTTCCTGTCACTGGCTCAGCACCTTCTTGAGATGCGTGGGTGGGATCCAAAGGGTTCCTTCCCCAGACTCACTTTTAGCAGCAGCCAAAAGCCAGTTGCTGAGTTGTGTTGTCCCCCGGTACAGGGAGTGTGGTGGCAGGGCTGGCTGGACCCTCCCCAAACTTGCCATGGATGAGCCGACCAGAAATCAGGTCAACTTGAGGCTGGGCAACAAACCAGGAAGCAATTGTTTTACAGTATAAGATAAGATTTAATCTAATACTTGTATTAGGAGGCTCAGGAGAGACCTTCTTGCTCTTGACAACTCCCTGAAAGGAGGTTGGAGCTGGGTGGGGTTGAGCTCTTCTCCCAAGGAACAAGTGACAGGAAAAGAGGAAACGGCCTCAAGTCGCACCAGGGGAGGTTGAGGTTGGCCATGAGGAAGAATTTCTTAGTGGGAAGGGCTGTGCCAGGCTGGGCAGGGCAGTGGTGGAGTCCCCATCCCTGGAGGGGTTTCCAGGCCGTGGAGATGTGGTGCTGAGGGCCAGGGGTCAGTGGTGACCTGGCAGTGCTGGGTTAATGGGTGGCCTGGATTATGATCTTAAAGGTCCCTTCCAACCACAACGATTCCATGATTCTATTTTACTCTTATATTACCATGTTTTACCCTATACTTACATTTTTCTCTTATAAAATTTGGAAATTTTCAGTTCATCTACGCTTTGTACTCCATGACCTTGTAGGACATCCTCCAACAGAAGCAGCCAAGGTCTTTCTGGCCTGCTCTGACAGTCTTTAATAGAAATAATTCCTGAGTGTAGGCTGCGTGTCAGTCTTCTTTCCACATGGCTGGTGACATTTTGCTCGGTGATGACCCAGGAGGACTTGGGGAAGGGCCCACAATGGCAGGAGCACGTTTGTGAAGGGCGAGTAGGTGTTGGACTCTCACTCACCACTCCCAGCATCAGCGGGGCTCATGTGGAGCCAGGGATGCAGCCGTGCTGCTTTGGGCTGAAATATTCTGGGTTTTCCTCCCCAGCCTCTGTGCCTGCTCTATTTGCCTGCAGCAGGGAATTTTTCTTTAAAAACAAACAAAAAAAATCCCTGTTAAGAAGAGCAGGACTGAGCGGTGGCTGTGGTAAGGACTGTTGGAAAGGACTTGCTGGCTGCTGCAGGGTTGAGGCTTTGACTGTTTCTCACCCCTTACAGTGCTGAGCGCGGCCGTGACATCGCTGCGGAGTTCCCAAAACCCTTTCCTTTGTGCCACGAACAGGACCCAGCAGCGTAGGAGGGACTGACGGACAGCCCTGGGTCGCTAAACTGGTGCCGTCCCCTTGAACACCAGTGACTTGGACTTCGCCTGGTGTTGCTGGCTGAGCCTGGGAAGCCAAAAATTGGCCTCGGGTCTGATGAAATCATGACTGTCTGGAAAACCGCTCCCTGGCTTGGCTTAAAGCAGCAAAATTTGCTGTCTGTGCGTTTGGGTCGTGCTCAGGATTGAAGGTGCGGGTGTTCCTTGGCCAGGCACAGCCCGTTCCACTCCCTGTTCGGCATGAGGTGGGTGGATGGAGCAGCAGCTCGTTGCCAGCAGTTGGTGGCGGGTAAAACTGTGCCAAAAATCCTCAGTCTGAGGGAGGTGTTGTGAGCTCTGCCCAGGGCCGAGTGGTTTTCCAGAGGCAAAGTCACTTTGCTGGGGCTGGACTGGAAACGAGCGACCATGGAGGGAGGAGAAAGGTATTTTTAGTGAAGAGAAAAGCAAGCTTCCCTCATTCCCTGCGGTGCCCCAGAAGGCGTTGTTGGTGTCTTCTTGGACACTCCAGAGTACTGCGTGATTTTAGGTGTGTGTAAGCGTAGCATGTGGGTATAGGGATGTGCATAAAAAAGCAACTAAGCAGTTCAGTCGTAAAGGATTAAACCCTACAGAACGAGTTGCACGTGAAGAGCTCAGGGTATGTGGATGTTTGTCAGTGCTGGCAGAGGTCTGACAGGAGGGAGGGTGGCCTGGGTAAGGGATGTGCTCTTGGTGCTGTTGCCACCAGCACGGCCAAGGTCTGTAACTATCTGGAAACTTCCCTTACCCCAAACTGGATGAGGCTGAAGTGCAGCACTGGGGTTATCACTGGCTGATTTTGCCAAGTGAATAAAAGGTTTAGTGCCAACAGGTAACGATTTTGAGGAAAATCCTGAGAAGCTCTCCATTGACCCTGCCCTCTGTTCCCCCGAACAGCAGCTCCCAGTCCCTTGCTCTCCCTCTTCAGCCTTGAGCTTTTACCTTATGAGAAGTTAGCTCACACCTTGGCCTCAGCAAAGCAAATCCTCAATGCAACAGCTTTATCTAAATCTTCTTAATTTAGTAGAGCCAGACATCCCCCAGCCCGCTCTGACCTGCTGCTTCCCACCCCCTCCAGCTCTCGCATCTCTGCAGGGGGGACCAACAGCAGCCCTGTCCATCTGTGGATGTGGCATCCAGGTGGCAGAGCTCCTGCTGACCCCAAATCCCTGCAGGTTGGGTCCCAGGGCCCAGTCAGGGTGTCTGCGGTGGTGGAACTTGGTGGGCTATGATGAAACAGGAGGGCTGGCAGGCGTCTTGTGGCCTGAAATGTCAGAAAACACTGGTCTGCACTGGGAAAATAATTTCCTCAGGGTTTGGTATGTGGAGAATCCAGCAAAAACCTTACTATCCAGCGTGCCTAACCCAGGCGGGGATTTCTCTGCTGTTTTCTGAACTGCCCTTCAGCAAAGCCATGCAATCTGACAACACGCTGGCAAAGTCCCAGTGGTAATGGGAGCTACTGGGAAACGCGGAGCTGGTGCTGCCAGGAAGCTTGGAGCCGCGCTACGGGCTTTGCAGTCAGTCAGCAGGACCCATAAATAGCTAGCTGTGCTTGTTGAGGGTTACCTGGCTGTCCACCCCAGCTACTCGGGGTTCTGCTGTCCTCAGAAGAGGCTTACAGGCTAAAACCACATTACTGGTTGAGGTGCTGATGGTGTGACTGGTCCTGTCTGTGGTGGCTGCCCAGAGGTGGGGCTCGACAGCCACAGCGTCGGCAAAGCTTTGCTCGGGTTTCCTGTTTGCCTGCATACGCTGCTGGGTCTATGCCATCTGGAGCAGCTTTTTTCAGCCCTGAAAACTCTTTGCTTGGGAAAAAAAAAAGGTCCTTTTGTTGTTATTGTTTTTTGAGAGGTGTTTTTGCGGTGGTTTTGGTGTTTTGCTTTTTTTTTTGGAGGAGGTGGTTTGGCACAGCAAGCCACAGGGCAGCGTGTTTTCTGCCCGTCTCGGCGTTTTCTATCCATCTCCAAAGCATCAAAGCAAATTCTTCCAGGTTCTCTGGATCTCCTCTCAACTTTGGCAACGCTAGAACAAACCACCGCCCGCTCCACGCTTCCCAGAAACTCTGCATGCCTTGGAAATGTGCTTCCAATCACTGGCAAAGCTGTTTGCTCCCAAACCCCATCTGCCCATGTTTATTTGTATCATTCCCAAGGGGTTTTTGGCATTGCAGTCATCAATGCAAGGATGGAAACCTCACATCTCCCATGCTGGCTGCTGCGCCACGGTGGCAACGGGGCCTCTCCCAGCCCCAAACCAGGGCTCCCCCCCTGCAGATTGAACTGTTGCTCTGATAGCAGACATGGGGCATAATGAGACTATTTACAAGCACTTAAAAAAAAATACCCATGATGCCAAAATATGTGTTGATCACTTTATTTCCTCCCAGGTTTGAAGCTTTAAGGATGTACTTGAGTCAGTTCTGTAAACTCGTCTCGGTGCCTAGCGAGGGCTGGGACCTTTTCTGGTTGTTAAAGCAAAACTGAGAGGCTTGGATAACATCTTAATCGCAACCACAGGCACTAGCACGATGCCAGATAACACAAGACTCCTAATAACACAAGAGATGGCAATGCCAACTAGTAGTCCTCCATTCTGCGGCTCATGCCGGGTCTCTGCAAGTAAATGTGTCCTGGGAGATGTCCTTCATCCTTCCTTCTCTTTGCTTGTGGCATATCCAGTCACAATCTCTCTTCCAAGTATTCATGCCCCCATGATCAGGTGGTGAGCATCCTGTAGCTCCTGGGAGCCAGGCGAGCCCTCTTGCTCAGCTCTGGGTGCCTTTTTAGTAGCGTTCATCTGAAAACTCCCTTTTAGTGCTGATGTGGACCTAGAAGTTAGTCTTGCAGTCTAGATTAGGTCCAGATGGTTCATATTTGCAATGGAAAGAGGTTCAGTTTACTTAGAGATGATTAACTGCCCTGATCTCGAGCCTCACACGAGCATGGTGGGTGCTGGAAGCTGTGGTGGGACACAGGTCACGGTGGTCATAGATAAGGCTGAGCCACCCGCTTACAACTCAGGATCCAAAAGGGTTTTAAAGAGCAATAAATATGTAGAAGCACTGAAACGACAGGAATGAGAGGAACCTAGACCCGGCTGCAGTTCAGCACAGGAGCAGTACTGGCATCAGTGCCAGCTAGTTTGGGTGTTTTACCAATATCAGTAAGGAGAATGGTGTAAGGCAAAGAGTCCCCAGCAGCAGCAGCGCAACCAGCAAGACTTTCTGCATCAAAATGTCCTTCCAGATCAGATCCTGGCCTCTGTTGCCCACAAGGGTAATTCAAGATGTATTTGGAGACCTAACGCAATCTTCACTCCAGCTGGGAGAAGCACCTGCGTGGACAGAAATGGCTTTTGTTTCAAGAGATGGACTCAAGCAGAAGCTCGTCGGGTGGCACGGGTGGGATTTCCATGCTGTTTATTCGGCTGAAGAACTTGGGGAGAGACCAAAACTTAAAGTGTGGAAGATTTCTCCTCTTCATATGAATGTCGTGGCCGGTTTCGGTGGTGGAGAGGCCGCTCCTGTGGCGGGTGAAGCGAGCTCGCAGGGCGGCACAGCTGTGGCGTAGCAGCTGGTCCTGGAACTCGGAGGTCATGAAGTAGTAGAGGACCGGGTCCAGGCAGCAGTTGAGGCTCGCCAAGCAGAGGGAGATGGGGTGGAAGCGGAGCGTGCTCCTGTGCACGGCACAGTCCTGGATGATGTTCTCTATCACCATCATGAAGAAAGGGAAGTTGATGTGGTAGGGGGTGAAGCAGATGAAGAAGACAGCTGCGCACATCAAGACCATGCGCAAAGCCTTCTGCTTCTCGCTGGTGTTCTGCAGCTGCGTTGGACACTCCCGCAGCGACTGCCACATCTTCCACGTGCAGCAGGCGATGATGCTGAAGGGGATGACAAACCCAAACAGCTCTGCCACCGTCACCAGCGTGATGGAGGCTCCCGGGCTCAGCTGCTTCACCCCCAGGTCTGAGAAGCACGTGCTTGTGCTGTTGGACAAGGCTGGGCTCCTCACCACAATCAGGGGCAGGCAGGCAGCCCCGACAAAGAGCCAGACGGCAGCAGTGATGGCTGCATCGTACCGCCACTTCCAGTCCTTGGCTTTGAAGGGATGGAGGAGGAAGAGGTACCTCTGGATGCTGATGCAGGTGAGGAAGCAAATGCTGGCGTACATGTTGAGGTACTTCAGGTAGAAGCACACCTGGCAAAGAAAAGTTCCAAACGGCCACGTGTGGTTTATGTAGTAATACATCCGTAAGGGCAGTGAGAGGACGTGGGCCAGGTCGGCCACGGCCAAGTTGATCATGAAGATGACAGCTTTGCTCTTCTTGCTGATGAAGCGGCACAAGACCCACAGGGCAGCACTGTTTGCCAGGAGGCCGGGGATGAAGATGATGGTGTACGTGGTTGCGTAGAGGGTGGACTGGAAGGACATCTGGGGACCGGTGCAGTTCCCCAAGGACACGTTGCTCTCCATCTCAACCGAGTCCCTTCGTTCATGGGATCATTAAGGCGGGTGGAGGGTTTCTGCAGAGAGTGGAAAAAGGCTATAAAACCAGAAACTCCCCAGTATTTCCCCACATGGAGTAAATGCACTTCATCAAGCAAGAGTAAGTTGTGTGTAGGTGTCTACAGTGTGCGCCCAAGTCTATGTGCGAGATGGTGTGTGTTGGGAAGGGTGGTAGAGCCAGACCCCACTTGCAGGCAGTGATCCTGGGCATCTTCCATGCAGCTCTGTAGGACTTCAAACCCTGCCACCCCCCGAGGCGATGCCACAACTGCAGTGGCATTGCAACTGAGCTCTGCAGCATTCATCTCTTTATTGCTAGTGCCAGAGAGCTGCCTGCTGGTCTCTTCTCACAAGTAGTTGGACAAGAGGAAACATCCTCACACTGTGCTAGGAGAGGTTTAGGTTGGACGTGAGCACTGTCCCAGGCTGGGCAGGGCAGTGGTGGAGTCCCCAGCCCTGGAGGGGTTTCCAAGCCCTGGAGATGTGGTGCTGAGGGCCAGGGGTTAGTGGCAGACTTGGTAGACTAGGGTTATGGTTGGGCTCAATCTTCAAGGTCTTTTCCAACCTAAATGATTCTATGACTCAGCTCCCTGAGGATTTTCAGGACCACTTTTATTGCGTATAGTTTTATGTCAAACTCCCATCAAATTGGTGCTCTCCGCTATGCCTACAAACAATTTCGGTGGAGCTGGAAATAAATAGGGACTTTAAATGGCCCTAGACACTGTCTTTTTGGCTCCCTGCAGAGATCTGATGCCAAGTGGCAGCAAGGGCTGGAGCAGGGGCCGGTGGGAGAGGTGCAGACAGATCTATCAGAGCTCTGGCTCCAGATTTAAGGCTGGATTTAGAAACTAATAGCTGGCCAAACACACACCAGTCGCTCTGCCAGCCCTGCTAACTCAATTCCGGCGCTCACAGCACATTGTGCAGGCATCGTGTTGTAGCAACAGAAATGAACCTCCAGCAACAGTTCAGGACGTGCAGGAAGATAAATACATCTGCCTTTTAGTTAGAGGAAGAATTCTTTTCATCCATTTACCCATTTCACCTCATCCAGCCGGTGCTGAGGGTATTAGTGGGTCATGGGGAGTTCACAGGTACTCGTGCAGCTCTCGGGGTGATGGATTTTTTGCCATTTGCGAGCAGAGCCCGTGGGGAAATGATCTGCTGTTGCAGGAAGAGGCTATTCAGCAGCAGCAGCAGGTTACAAACCAAGGGTCTGTAGCATCCTTTGCAACAAAACAGTGTTGATTTTTTTTTTTTTTTTTTTTTTTCCCCCCCCATTGGAAATGGAGCCTTGTAGCTGCCTGCAAGGTGTCGGGCAGCCTGTCCTACCCTTCCAGGAGACCAGAGCCTGATCTGGCAGAGCCCTGAGCACCTCTCACCATCCAGTGAGCCCTTCAGCAGTGGTATTTAATTAAGAAGCAGCCCGTGGTGCTGCTTCCCACAGCCCTGAGCCTGGTGTTTGCCACAGGGATGGGTTTCTAAAAGTGAATCGCCTGCAGCGAGGGCCAGGCTGCTGCACAGAGCCTGACATTGCTTTGAGGTGTGGGTGAAGGCTCCTTACCCTGCTCCTCCTCACTTAGGCAGCTCTTCAGAGGGCATGTTTTCAGTTTCAGGAGGAAGGGTATATATTCTGATGCACGTGTGTAAACACATATGACCCTGGCACAGGCTGCCCAGGGAAGCTGTGGATGCTCCATCCCTGGAGGTGTTCAAGACCAGGTTGGATGGGGCCTTGAGCAACCTGGTCTAGTGGGAGGTGTCCCTGCTGTGGCCAGGGGTGTGGAACGAGATGATCTTTGAGGTCCCTTCCAACCCAAACCATTCTAAGTAGGCACACTATAGCCAGCAACTTCATAGCTGGTGGCCCACCGCTTACACCTCTGATGTAAAGAGGGGATGAAGGGAAACAAACCCCTTTGGTCCCTGCAGCATCCTCATGTGCTCCTCACCTGCCTGAAAACCCATGAGGGGCTTGTGCTTGACCCTGGTCCCGCTCTCAATTGGTGCCCTTTGCACCGAGTCTATTTAACTCTGGAAAAGTGGTGGCAGGACAGCTTGTCTTCAAATCCCTGCAGAAAGTAGGGAGGGAAAAGTGCCGGGGAGCGTGGGGAATGCACCTATTTCCAGCTCTTGTCATGATCCCCCAGTGGCAGAGGTGACACTTGCTGGTCTGGGCTTGTGAAGAGCATTAGAGTGCCCAGCATCTATGTCCCACCATCTCTTCCCTGCCACGTGTCCCAGCCCAAATCCTAAACTTTGTCCCCTCAAGTGTGACCATAGCGAGCCTCCTTGCTGATTTTTCTCCATGTTTTGGCTTTCCCTGGAGTGCAGGAGTGCGGGAGGGCCGGGTGTCACTCCTGGTACCCAAAACTTTCCATTTTCAGGTGACAGGGCTTGTCAGGGCTTCTGGCAAGAAAGCAGCATGGAGCTCCTTGATGGTCTGGGTTCAGGCCAGTGCTCATTCACTACAGCGCTTCCTGAAGGGGTGGAGGGCTTATTTATTATTGATTTTCAATTTTCACCATTCCTCCTGCCTGCGCCTTGCCCCAGGCCCTGCCGCCTGCCCCGCGTATTGCCGTCAGGGATGCTGGGATCAGGGCTGAGCTGCTGCCCCGGCCGTTGGCAGGGGGTTTGTTCAGCGACTTTATAAAGCGTGTATGAAATACTTCCTGCCATTCAGGGACTGTTTTCCTATTTCACCCCATCATGGATTTACCGATGGGTGGTGGTGGGGGCCTCATTTTAAGTGGCAAAGCTGAGTTTTATCTGGCTGCACGCTGGATTTGGAGGGGAGACTGGTATCACAGGCAGAGGAGCAAGACCGCTGGCTGTGGAGGTAGCACTGCAATTCATTAAACATTGAGGAACTTTGCTATTAATTAGGAGGTTAGGGCAGCTATTAAAACACCTGTGTTTCTTTTTCTGAGTGCACTAGCAGGCTCTGTTCCTGTGGCTCTCATGACTGGGAATCGCCCGGCTACTCTGAATCACCCCGCGCCCCACCCAGCCCCACACTGCTGCGGTTCTTGCGTTTACTACTCCCAGATTCACTGGCAGACTTGCCCTCATCTTTTCCATGGGTTGGTTGGACAAACCAGGCTAAAGCTGAGCTCCTGGCTTGGCTTTGGGAGCCCCGGAGCTGGGGGACAAGGGCTGAGCTGCCTCCTTCAACCCTGCTCAAGCCTGGGATGCTGGTGGGAAAAGCAGTCTAGGGGGGAAAAAAAAAAATTCTACTTTTGGCTTGAAATAATCTCCTGGTTTGAAGTAGTGGAGGTTTTCTGGCACTGGTTCCAAGCAGTAAATTTGTTTGTTTAATCTAGGCGCTAACAGGAAACACATAAACAGAGCTGGCCGTGTATGGCAGCTTCTGGCAGTAACAACGAAATTTTGGGTAAAACAGATTTCCCCGCATCCTGCCGCGCACAGCATCCTGCTCGGATGCTCTGAGCTCCGCTCACCGCCCCCCTCGGAGCCGAGCAAGACAGAAATGATGTGGGCACAGCCAGAAGCTGCTGAGGATGTAGCACCAGCTTCTGCCCAATAAGATCTCTTAAAGAACTAGAAGAAAAAGGTGATAACATTGCTCAAAGCTACGATAGCTTCAACTTACCGAGGCAAGCACGCTGCGGAGCTCAAAGCTTACCTTCCCATGCTTCCCATCCTTCGGGGGGGTGCCATCCATGCTAGAGAGCGGGAGCAGCAAGCTTTCTGCTTCTATTTCCTACTGGTTTTCGCAGCAGTCCCAGCCCCGGCAGCTCCTCGTTAAAGTTCCACATGGTTTCGGAGCACTGGAATCCTGCCGGCATCTGCAGCCCAGTGCAGTGGCTGCAGAACAGGAAATCCTGTATTTTGTTTCTCTTCGCCGTGCAAAATGTGTGCAGCTAATGATGTTAAAGGCACTGGGAAGGCGATGACGTCGTTGGAGCCAACCGCCGTGCCACGGAGAGCTCGGATGCGGAGTTCTTCCTGTCTTTTTGCCCCGAAGTTGTGTGAGGTGATGGTGGCCTTCGGTTGAGCTGCTTCTGCTTCTGATCACAGTCTCTTGCTCTTTGCTTGTGAAACTGAAATATAGAAGCAAGAATCTTCCAATGCTCGCTAAAGGAAAACTGCAAACTCTGCCAGTGTAAGTTGCTGGGAGGTAGTAATTTTCCTTCCTTTTCTTGGAAGCTTGGTTAGCCTCTGACGATTGAGGCTATAGGCTAAAGCTAAGGGTTGGGACTTTGTTTCTGAAATAATATGGTTTAAGGTGGACATTTTCCCGAAATAAAAACAACCATAGTGTGCATCATGCCCAATTCCTTTTCTTTTTGCATCCTTTAATTCCTTTCCCACATATATTACATATATTTATTTATATATGTATAAAATTTTTGGTTCTTTTACTGCTGCTAAGCATGACCTTCTTTCTGAATTGCTGAAATCTGGCAGGCGTATATTGTAGCGCAACTTACTGCGAGCTGCCTTGTTTGCAGCTGAGCAGTTTTACTTGATGTACGACGTCGCGACACATCTTATGGCCCAGGGCTTGAGGAGATAATAAGGCTGTTGGCACCTTTCCCTTTCTCACTGTAGGTGATGTATAAATAGAACTGTTCTTGCCGTACTCATCTGTTTTCTGTAATCGGTCTCATGACCCCACAAAGTTAACAGAAATTTAACTGGAAGAGAAATGAAAGAAGGAAGCTTGAACTGTAGACCCAGTAGGCAGCTCAGGGGCTGGGATCAAGCATGCCCCTTTCCCTGCAGCTTTGGAGCCCACCAGCTCTGCAGGTCCCAGGGTTTCTCCATCCCAGCAGCAGTGCTGAGCACGGGGACCTGAGTGTGCTCCCGTGGAGTGCTTCACGATGGTAGCACAGAGAATGGAGAAGAGGATCCGTGACCTGCGGTGTCCTGCGGTCAGTGGAGATGCGGTTAATTAAATCTGTTGGTCAACATCCTCATGAAGAAAAGGCAAGACCAGTTTATGTACCAGGCCTTATAGATGTATCTATGGGCTTCTTTATCACCACTTGCTTACTCATCATGTAAATGAACTTGCTGGCAAATAAGTGGAGTCTGGAGAAGAGAAGGCGCTGGGGAGACCTTCTTGTGGCCTTTTAGTACTTAAAGGGATCTATCAGAAAGATAAGACGGACTTTTGAGCAGGGCCTGTTGGGAGAGGGCAAGGGGTGATGGTATGAAGCAAAAAGAGACTAGAGAGAAGGAAGAAATTGTTGCCGCTGAGCGTGGTGAGAGCCTGGCCCAGGCTGCCCAGAGAGGTGGTTGATGCCCCATCCCTGGAACCATTGCAGGTGAGGTTGGTTCCAACCTGCTCCAGCTGCAGATGTCCCTGCTCCCTGCAGGGGGGTTGGACCAGAAGAGCTTTAATGTTCCCTTCCCACCCAGACCATTCTGATTCTATATAAGGACCAGTGAAGCTCCGTGCTTCTCCTCTCAGCTGAGAGCCAAGTGACTTGGAGGATGCAAGAGCTGCTTGCTATTCCACGTTTTCTTCTTGTGCATCTTTTTCAGCAGCCGATGCTGATCCCCAGAAGAAATAGCAGTGCTCGTGTATTGGCAAAGCGTTCCCAGCCTCGCAGAAGGGAGGCTGGCTCCGTGCCTGTCCCTCTCCAGAGGTTAAAGGTTTATCCCAAAGTGAAGTGGCTGTTTTATCAGGATATCCTGCCTGGGACATCCTATTTCTGTGTCTGCTGCACACATCCAGCCACCTCTGAGCCCTATTTTTAGGCACGTGTTTGCCGCAGGGCAGCTGAGGAAGGAGAGGTCGGTGGATGCCACCTGGAGTGAGGATCAGACTCACACCTCGAGGTTCGTAACCATGTCAAGTCCTCCTCCTGCTCATTGGCTTTTTGGAGTACTTTTGCAGAAGATCTCAACCTTTCTGGTGGTGACTGGCTGATGGATTGACAAGCTTCGGGTTCTTCCTTTCACTGATCAACCTCTCCCTCCTTCTTTCAGTTGGACGCCTATTTTTGTTTAGCTTTTCTGCTCTTCTGGCTCGTGGCTGATAACAAACATGCATTTTAGGCTGTGCAATGTTACGGTTTCAAAGGCAGAGGCACAAAGGAATTTTTAAATAACTGTGAGATTTTTTTATCTAAGGCTTCCAGATAAAGATCTTCTTTGCCTTTAGCCTGGTATCCTGTGGGCAGAAGGCCAAATGCATACGATCAGCATCTCCTCGAGCGCTCTTCTGACAGGATGCACCTGAAGGATGTATGAAAAACAGTGGGCCATTGAGAAGGAGGAGGAGGAGGAAGAGGAGATGGTCGTACTCATGCAAAGCAACTCACCCTTGTGCAGAGACTTGCTGTGGCTTGACCGGAGCCACCGACACATGGCCCATGGGGCTGGGTGAGTCCCTGGTGCCCTGTGGCACATTGTCCTGCTCACCTCTGCACAGTGGGCTCTGCAGGGGCAGCATCTTCAGGAAGCTTTGGTTTATTTTTCCAGAAAATAATTGTCAGTTGCACCCTACCTTTTTGGGCTAAGCCCTTGTGTGATCCCCAGCCCCGAAATCCTTTAAATGCAGTGAAGGGCTTTCATATTTTTGAGCTGGCTCTTGGTGCTTGTCCTGCATTTACAGCATATTTTGGTTTTTTTTCTCTGCACAGAGAGCTGGTAATTTCATTTAAGGAAAGAAAATGAAGCTGAGGTGCTTGCAAGATCCCACAGCTCAGAACCTGAGGTATTATATCTTGAGGGGTTTCTTTCCACATACGTTTGCTGTTAAGCACAGGAAGGCCCTTTCTCAAGCAGGAGAGGAGTGACCAGACCTCTGATACCAGTTCAGATGTGGTGGCCATTTGCTGGCAGCACAAAGAAACACATTTTTTTTTCGCTAACAGGGGAATGGCTCGTGCTAGAGCAGGAGAATAGGTCATGCTGTGGTTTTGCCTGGGGACAGGCACTGCTGGCAGTGTGGGTGGCTTGGAGACCTCGCCGCGTTCCCACCCTGGGCAGTTCCTTTTGGGGTGAGGTTTGACGCAGGGTTCCTCCAGCACCAGGTGCCCATGAAACCCTTCAGATCCATCCTTCACAAACCTGCGTTGCTGTGCCCAGCCTCTCCACTTGGTTCACCTCTGCCTTTCTGTGGCATCTCTGTTGAAAGCCATTTATTTGTATCCACCCAGAAGGATGGAGGGGTCATCTCTATAGCTTCAGAGTCTGGGCAGTGCAACCAGCACAAGAGATAATCCAGGAGGAACATCATGAAATTATATTTCCTCTTGTCAAAATAATAAACATGCTTTACAGTCACAGGAAATGGGGTGAATTACAGGAACCGGAGCTGGGCACGTTGTGCCTCTGAAAGTGTGAGAACGCTGGCAGGCAGAGCCAGCACCTGCAGCCCCAGGCCTTCTGCTGCATCCAGCAGCTCCAGCCATGAAGGCAGCCCCAGCAGCGTCCTCTCCAGCAGTAATGCTGCGTTAATCCATTCTTCTCCTCAGCCACACTGCTGAGCTTTTGGAGGACTTGATCTAAGGGCTTTGAGTTTCACATACGGGTTTGTGGAGGCCAACTGATGTTCTTTGACTTTCTGTGTGCTTTCAGAAAATTACACGCTTTCCTCAATCTATTTTGACATTGAATTGTTGCTCTCTAGGCTAGCTCACCAGCATTACCACCTCGGCTAACTTTCTGTCGTGGTTTAACCTCATCCGACAACTGAGCTCCACACAGCCCATTTAACTCTATCCCAGCTAAAACCAGTAGGCTTTCCCAGATGCCAGAAGGCACCATTAGACCAAGTTGTCCCAACCTCCTGCACAGCAAAGTGATTTGACTTGAAATGCTGAAAGTGTTGAGTGTGTGACTTTTCCTCCCAGGCTGGGGCTGCGCTATGTAAAAAGGACAGTTTGTGGAGGGGGTCTAAGGGAGTTCAGAAGGGGAGTGAGGCAGGAAGATGGAGGGAGAGTGTGAGCAGCTGAGGTGCTTGGGGATGCCATCATGGTGACAGGGTATTTATCCTTCACAGAGCCATCAAATTTCTTGTTAAGGAAGTCTTTGGACACTGAGATGCTGGAGCAGGTATCCCCTGCTAGGTCACAGAATCCCAGCATGGTGGGGTTGGAAGGGACCTCTGGAGATCATCTCATCCAACCCCCTGCTCCAGCAGCTCA